>JABWIB010011482.1:5003-18529 GCA_016617825.1 Platyplectrum ornatum | reverse complement strand
TATCAGCATTGTGTATTTACTAAATCTCCCATAAAGTGGCAATCAGCAAAGATGTTTCTAGATCAGGGGTTCTCAAACTATTTTGCTCTGGGACCCCATCTGACCATTTTTTTTATTTTACATGACCAGAGCAAGTGACCGCTGAACACTGCCTCCATTTATTTATATATCACACACTTTCCTGAAAAGATCTGATGACCAGATCATCATTTTAAACATTCTAATATATGTTTTGTACCAAACTATAGAGTCACGAGGTTAATTTGGGGGGGTTAAAAAGGGCTGAAAGGTCCCCTTTAACCCTTTGGACATTATATTATGTGTCTGTCAATCCTATGTGACAAATTAATGTGAAGTTAGAACTGGTTCAGTGCAGTAGTCTAGGCCGCTGGCCACCAATCACATACTTCACGCATATATCAGAGTGGCACCCCCGNTCCCATAGTGCTGGGCCCTCAGTGGACAANGATCTCTGAGGAAATCGCGACCTCATGCAGATGTGGNCGCNACGCACAGTTTGAGAACCGTGGTTCTAGATAAACAATAAGGAAAATACTAGAGAAACCTCACCAAAAGTGATGTTACAATTACAAACTAACAAATTAGATAAAAATCATTTATTGATTGCATTACAAAAAGTATGCAAAGGACAAAAACTGTCATTAATCTATTTACAAATATTTTACATTATTTTACAGGCCATTCATCTAAAAACCACAAAGCTTAATATGAATTTGCCAATAAAATTCAAGTTTTAGTGGAGGGCTTCTGACCATGCAGAAAGACCACCAATGTTTACATGTAATCCAAACATCCCAAATAAAGAAAACAAAAAATATATAAAATCACAAGCTCACACAAATTCATCACAAGACCATAATGTTAAATATCATTATTAAATTAGGATCTTGTTCTGCCTTCTGTCTAGATGTACACAAGTATATATAAACACTCAATATTTACTTTATTTTTTAAGCAGAAATGAATATGAAGGATTACCTCCAATTTGAAGGTGCAGATAGCAGCTCTAAGGGTACCAGATAAATATAAAAAGGAAGAGACATATGATGGTACATTCAGCCTACACATTACCCGCTACACCAGTGCAAGAAGATTACTCATTTGTAAGACACGTTTATTTTACTTGACATCAAGCAAATAAAAACATGGTTATTGGTAGAGAGCACGTTCCTTACACTGTGCATACTACACAACATATACTATGTTGAACATATGCTGTATAGGGTCAAAGGCTTTTCATAAACTGACAGTTCATAAGGATCCTGACCCATCTTCTGAAGCTGTATGTTTAAATCAAACTAACCATAGAAAACAACCTGGATACTATGGTAGAGAGAGATATGTACACTGGTAGCTACAGTTAACACTTCTAATGAAGCCAAATCTATGATAGTTTGACTTTATTTCTACTCTGCATACCACTAGCCAGTGAACAATTCCAATATACAAGTTAATGCATACAATATAGTATTTAAAGTGAACGCACCATTTTCCCCAGTGGTATCTGCAGATGTGTATATTTTACCTTATGGCCAAAAGGTAATTTGGAAGGTTAAAGCTTTCCTTTTTTTTAAGTTAGCAATGGTTAGTAACACCAGCCAAGTGTTTTCAGGAGGAACATTTCTGTAGTAAACATAACAGTTTACCAAGCATAAACAGGAAGACATTGGCAACCCATGACTAATCAGTATAGTCTGAAAGAAGTTCTCAAAACTATTACACACATATGTCTAAACACAAAAATTCTACACACACAAAGCAGTCAACAGGCACTTCAAGCTCCAAATGTAGAATGGCTGTGAATCTCAGGTCTTTCTAATTTTAACATGCAATGCTTCTTTACACATCTTTGGGCACATCTAATCTTTGTTGAGGTGGATCACCACTACAAGAAGGGGAGGAGAAAAAAAAACAAAACAAAAAAAGTTGCAAAACAGTTCATATTTATTGTGGAATTTCTCCACAAGAGCTCAGCAGAATCATGTACATGAAGGCACACCGACTACACCAGGCCAAGTATTACTGGTTAAGAGATATCAAGAGTGTCAAACACATTCAAGTTTCTTATTGTGCCTTCAGCAATCCCAGTGCAACACCCTAATGATGTAAATTTGCATAGCCACTATTATTGAATTAATAATGCACTTTATGCAGCCATTGCTGCATTAGTAAAGTCATGCCTTTTACAAAAAAGGGAGAAGCAATTATGATGTCAAGTAGGTGTCGTCCGAAAGGAGCTCTGGTTCCATTTGTATTTAGTACAAAAACCATTAAGAACAGAAATCAGCTGCACATGAAGTCTTCTAAAGGTGGTAGCTTATCCAAGTCATAGGCATCAAAAAGGTCACTGATGCCCTCTTCTTCACCAAGGCTTAGCAAGTAATCCTCATGGACAAAGGGAGGGAATAAGTTCACAAAAGGACCATCAAGATTTAGAGGTATTTGATCCTCTGTTTGCTGCAGGAGATTGGTTGGAGAGGTTAAGGGAGATATTGTTTCCACTTTACAGTTTACTTTTTCTGTGTTCGGGGACAGCATGTCTGTTAAGGGAAAAATAAAATACATATTTATTTGTATAAGGCACGTTGTTTAATAGTGAATATGAGAATGTTCTTACAAGAGTAGCTGCAACCCCAATAGTTTAGGGTAATCACCTGAATACCCAAGCAAAACAGAAAATTAAGAGCCACCTCAGGGTGCACTAGGCATACAAGGGTTGCTAGATCACAATTTCAAGACATACAAGCATACAAACCAAAGTTCGCTTTAAAATAATATCAGTCCCAAATCATGTAATCTGTTGTGATGAATGTCTATCATACATCTAGTGGGAACATCTGACATCATCCAACAAATAGAAAGAAAAACACATCTAGATTGTTCTACTCACAGAACTCTAATACAATGCTTCAAATTAATTCTTTAGGTCCTAGATCACCTCTGTGTCCAAGATCGATCCTTTTGTGGATACTTATTTCAGTTGGTCCCTTTAAACCATCTGTGTTAACCCGAGAGAAATAACCCTAGTGCACACTGCCGGATACAATGCGTTACAGTAGGGAAAGGAAGGTGGAGAACACTACAGAGGTACCAAAACGCATTAGAAGTGTGGTAGTGTGGGGTATTAGTATCTTCTACCTACCTGTATGATTTTCCCAGCTGCTTATATTGGGCCCTTCTACTGTACTCAGCTGTGTGATTTTCAGTCCTGTATGTTTCTTTTTATTTCACTCATTGTGCCCACTAATAAAATATTGAATATTCTTTAGTGGTGTGTTCCCTTTAGTCAATACAAAGTGGGAGAGTTCACTTCCATTTTTCTGCATGGCCTACCAGCCTGGAGATTCTACAATTGCAAGCACCTGCAGGAGGAGAGGCATCCTTCACGGAGAGTGGCGTTTTGATATGCTTGGATCAAATATCCTGTGATTAGAATTTATAGTAAAGGAGCAAATTTTATTTTGATGATCTGCACTAGGTGTTTGTTTCATGTTGGAGGACCGGCGAATTGGTGAACCAGAGCTTGCAGAGACTAAATGCATGTGATTGTCTTACTACATGACAGTAGGATCTGTTGTGGACAGATTTAGTATCTAGCACAGCGTGCACTAGGATTATTTCTCTCTCTCTGATGTTAACACAGACTGGAGACTAATCAACAGGAGCATATGCACAAAAGGATCAATCCTGGATATAAAGGTGATCTAGGGCCTAAAGAATTAATATGAAGCATTGTATTCAAGAGAGCCTTGTAAAGAGCCTGAGTAAAACCTTGTCATATGATCATTCCTTTTGCTCCACGGTGTACACTAGATGTGGTTTTCTTTCTGTTCAAGGGAAAAACGTTGGATATTCCCACTAGATGCATGAAAGACAATCACCACAATAGATNACACGATTCGGGACTGAAATTTTAAAGCGGACTTTGATTTGTATGCTTATAAATCTAGAAATTGTTATCTAGCAACCCTTGTATGCTTAGCACACCCTGAGCTTACTTTCTAACTTNGCTTACTTTCTGTTGATGTCAGAAAAATTTAGTTTAAAACAGTAAAAGTAATGCATTTCTGTACATAAGCTATTTGCACATTTTACATCTAGTTACCTTTGGAGTTTGGCTTTGTGAGATTGCCATTGTGATCTGGATGACTTTGTTTCACTGGGCTACAAGATTCATTCTCTTCCGGACACAAGTACACCTCTATAGCACCTTGGCTGCTGGATAAGTGTATTTGTAAACTCTGCAAAAACCAAGTCAGACATTGGAGAAAACAAAAACATAACTCACCAATATTATTAATATAAAATGTGTGTGTGGGTGTGTGTGTGTGTGTGTGGGTGTGTGTGTATATTTAAACCCCCAATTTTTGAATTGCCTATATTTAAAGCATATGTTGTGGTCAGGGTGAAACATTAGCAACACCATGACAGCCAGCTGAAGCCTTGTCACAAAAAAAGGTCACAATATCAACAGAATGAACTTGAGCATCCTTATACCATTACATAAATTATATTTCTGGAAACAAAGAAAGTTGGTATGTATCAATCACAAACTGTAATCATGTATTGAGAAGAAACTCAATAGTTTCACTATGTACTGACTGAATGACTGAAGCATGTTTAAAACCTGTGCATATCACTCCAAAAGGGAGACTTAATTATTGGTCAGTGGCACTTCAGAATACACATTTGTAATTTTCCCCTTATGCCCTACAAGGAAACCAGGAAAAAGCTAGGGACAGTAACANTATACATAAACACACTTTATGGAGGAACACAAACAATGAACTTCATACCTCAACTGGGTCTGGCACTTCAAGTCTAGTTTCTGGAGGAGCTCTCACCACTATTACGGTTTGGTCCTTAAGGCCACTGATTTTTCTGATATCTTGATAGGTTACATAAGCTAATGTAAGCACAGTTAAGGATGTTTCACTGTGACACATGAAGGCCTGTTCAAGTCTTTGTGTAATTAAAACATTGTCTAGTTTTGTAACAGAAGTTGTATTATGCAATAAAGTTATTAATGCAATGTCTATCATTACTAAATTTATTTTAGAGTCTCTATTACCAATAAATATAGAAAGCAAATTGGTTACAGTATGAGAATCTAGGGGGATTCTTAGAGCCCACTTGAACAGGATAAGCTTATATAGACATTGCAGATCGCACTAAATTCCTATCACAAAAATAGACTTCAGAAGAGAACAGTTGCTTGNTAAAGGCAGATATACAAGTTGGACAAAAGATCCAACTACATGCCCTAAAAGGACATTGAAAAAAAAATTGGCTGTATAAAGTCACGTAGGGAAACAAACCAAACCATGGAACAAGGGACAAATTCTATGGAGTACAAGCATCTCTAGTATTTATTTACACAAATGTTCAACAAGTTGTGTATAAACACAGTTGGGNAGTGATGATAATAGGGATAGTATAGTGTCCCAAACATCCCGATATAGCTTAGTGGTATGTTTTTATGATTTGGTGTAACCATTGAAATATGAATGTTGGCACACCATCTTATCACTCATGAACTAATAATGAGTTAAATTTTAATCATTTTTTCAATTTATGATATTCTCTTGCTCTTATTTTTGCATGGTCAAATGATTAGTGATGGTATTATTGGGAGTGGAGCATTAGTGGGACTAGTGCTAATAATATAATAAGTACTAATCCCGAATGTAAAGTTGTGTATAACCTTACACCCCTACTTTATATGTACTTTAAATACCTTTAAAAAACACATTCAAGTGTTGCATGTCAATCATGTTATTGTGAAGCACAACTATTGCCCATTTAAAGGAAATGTAATCAAACCTCTCAATTACAAATTTATAAAGGATATCTTTGATTTTCTGAATCTTCAGTTAGAAGTTTCAGGTCTAAGGTACAGTTCTGTATCAGCTCATCCAGTTTATTCTCTTCCTGGCTAAGCTCTGAGAGTTCCTTGGATAGTCCTTGACACCGTGCCATGTTGCATCCATCATCAGGCAAGGTGCAGCCCCTAGAATAATAAGCTAAGTTATTTTACAGTAACCAGTATATGCAGCGCATGTTGACACTGGTTAACGCCATAGTATATCAAGGACAAGGTCAAGAAGTCCACTGAATGCATACAGACATGCAAAATGTTAACCAAAATNTTGATCTCACCAGAGCACTGTAAATAGACAGTTAACAGCTAACTNCTATCACCAACAGTAAACATTGACACACCAATAACATGAAAGTCAACATGCTTTATGGACAGATAGANTTTTTTGTGACTACTCCACAGCTTTACTAAGCACTATCAATGCTTAAATGCAGTATTATTTGCAAGCACCAATGCTTGGTTCTCAAACACTTAAACCCGCTAGTTCTAGATTCACCTTCATAGTAAGTTCTTGAAGTTATGACTATGCTTACTGGATGTTAGGTTGAGACAATGCAAACCTTATATAGCAATATCTAAATACTTTGTTAGAGGTCAGTGGTTTTTTCAGCATATACAGGAAAAGTGGGTATACATTACAGATATGTAGCATAGGACAGATATTAAATCTGGATTTCTGTATCTATAACACATACCCAAAGAATAAACTAACATTTTNAATGGTTTGGAGTTAAATTCATAATCAAAATAAGAGGCTGAATTCAGATTATTTAAGATACTTACATCCACTGGATGTTGTTTTTAGATTTCTTCTTAATGAGATGNATGCCTTCCAACACATTTGTGATATCATATATTCTCCTTTTTTGCACCTTAAGGACCTCTGCAGCTCTGTTCAGGTCTACAACACCATCAGAGGACTGACTGAGTAACTGTATGAATTTCTTTGTCAAAAGACCAAGGGAAGTATCATAACGAGTCTTTTCCAAGGGAGACTTTGGAGCTGCACAAGGAAATAAAGGGTAAACATGGCATCCATATTAAGGCGATTTAAAAATACCATTAAGAGAAAAAAAAAACTAATTAAAAACTAGCAGAAACCTAGCTAATGAACAAATTTGTAAACTAAGTTTGACAATATTTCTGCATTATAAAAAATATGCATGTTTTAGTTTTAAATTTGTTTTATAACGGTGGAATTTCTACTTTTTACAAAACGTTTAGGCTGTATCTTGATTTTTACCTCCTGCAGTAATTAGGGGCAAACATACATCTTGTATTACATTATTAAATATGCATTAATAAAATAGCACTTAAAATTAAAAGTAGGAGAATCACAAACCGTTAACATAATTGGTTAAATTAAAACATCAATACACAGATTGTAGCAGATTCCAGTGATAAAAGCCAACGTGATCTTGAGGAAAAAAATCCTGTTTTTTGATCATTTAGATTTTTTTAAGCTACTGATTTATTAGATGCACATGTTTTAGTAATACATCAAAAACTTATTGAAGTGAGAACAGTAAAAAAAATACAAACTACAGTTGAATTACAAATACATAGGTTATGATGTACAACATAGGTGTTACTACCAATGCACACATGTAAAGTAGGACTTCTACAACTCCATTTATAGTTAACAGCAACATCACACATATCTGGGCTATTTTATAGGTGCTTGAAAGCTATATGATAAACCTAGCTAATGTTCAACGTGGAATTATTTTTAAACATTAAAATAGTATTAAACCTAAAATTAAAGTGCACTCTCCAAGCAGGAATACATTGTTATTGTCATTCTGAACTTATACTAAAACCAAAATGCTAAACACTGATTTAGGCACAAGAAGAACTTTTCAACCCACTTTTTGGACTGTCTGGACACAGAACAGCTGCTCTTCCTTTGCCTTTTGGGGTTTTTAACCCCTCAGAAAGAAACTGCTGACTTCCATCTCCAAGCTCCAACCTTCGTTTGGCCTGGAAAAGACATTTGTAACAAATTTAACAAATAAGTTACTGTGTTAAAAACAAACCATAGAGCAAGCTACCATTTATAGTCGCCTGGCATTATGTGATTTGTAAATTAGGCCTATATGGCAGAACTGCGCCACCAGGCCTCTGTTGCTGCTGTTTGATGGAGCTCCACTCAAAACAGATTTTAGTCTGGATTCAGTCCATCAATGCAAGATTAAAGGTGCAAATTATCCTTAAATAAATCTTCATTTCATATAGATAGTACAGATAATTAAGCATATTTTTTGCTACCCAGTTTAACATACAAGCTGTAACAAGCAGAAACAGTTGGCTTAGTGTGGGTGAGTCAGTCTACATCGCAATATGGAGACAACCTCACTGCAACATACTAATTTCCCTCGCATTTCACTGTAAACAGGAAGGCCTAAATTTACTAAGAAGGGAGACTGAAAAGTAAAGATATTGCCCATAGCAACCAATCAGATTTAAGATCTCATTTCATTTTCCATATTGGAGAATGCNAGCTTGAATCTGATATAAGCATCTATATTAGTCATTAACCAATTAATATTTCATGCTCCAGGATTTTTAGGCAATACAAATTATTATTTTAACAGAATTGAAGTCACATAGTACCATCTACATAAAATCATAGCATTGGTTTTACCATTTACATACCACCAAAGAGTTGTTCTTTTAATCAATTGGGCAAAACAAGTTTATAGGGTCTCTAGATGGTATCCCAATAACTTGAACTCTTGTAGTGCATAGACAGTCATAAGACTGGGTGGGTCCAGNGCTCAAACAAATAAGCAAATGCAGCTTGCTCAGAGGAGAGTCTGGGACCGGGCAGCAGAGTAGGCCACAGCCATGCCCACAGTTTAGAGTTTGACCGGCTGCTGACAGCTTTAAGGAGAACACTGGATAGGAAGCTTGCTGCATAGTGATGTGCCATGGAGGCATCTCTTGCATAGAGGGAAAATTTGGACAATCACTAGAGTCATTTGATTAGATTCAAATCTAAAATTTAGGTACTAATGAGTTACTCAAGAGTGGACAAAACCATGTTGTATTGTTAAATTTCATTACTATTAGAGATGAGAGACGATCTATCCAAGCCCAAGTCTAATAACAGTGGAACAGTAACACTGGTCATTGTGTGCAAACTTCAAAAATAAAAGTATTTTGCTTAAGGCTAAAATGTACAAACAGGAGGAATGTAAGACCAGTTACAAGTGACACTTTGCTATGGTGGAGTGCTCAAAACTACATACAATTCAGGAAATCATTACATGATAAAGAGGTACACTTTAAATGCTTGTATTTATACCTGGATGGAGGAGCCCCTTTTACAGCTGAATTGTGCAGACACTTATCTAAATGTAATGCATTACCTGCATTCTCATGTAGACTGACATTAGCATTTGTATAGCACATACACAAGATGCCTTGCTTTACCCACCCTGAAACCCTTGTGCTATATGATGTCCCTGAAGCTGCCATTGTGAAAACCCCCATCNTCCCCTCCCAATAGTGACAGATGCAAAAACAGCTAATACACAGGTGACCTTTCCCCTACCCCCACCATCCGGGGCGGGAGCCTAAGCTGCTGCTGCTGGAAATGCACATCCAATGCCCCTATAGTGATAAGATATGGCTGTGCACACCATGCCTGTACAGGTCACCCAGAGAAGGTTTATCCCTGGAAAATAAATAAAGGATAGTACTGGGAAAAAGTTTAGGTCATGGTGGAACTCGTGTGCCCACACATACACCTGCAATATACATGCNCACCCAGTGTGGGGGATCAGATCAGAGAGTGGCACCAGTACCTGAGACAAATGTTACAACATATAAAGTGTATATAATGAGGGAATGGGGGGGGGGGGGGGGGGGGTCACGTCTATTACCGGAGGGCGCCCCAGTGTTGGCTGCAGTAGGCCGGCTCTGGCAGCTGGTCCGTGCGGTGTAGAGTAGATGAAGCTGGTGGCTCCCTGGTGCTGCTGCTCGGCGGCACACAGCCCTTGCTGGGGATGGTGCAGCGGGCCCGGCGAGGACAGGATCTGCAGGTATCCACCGCCTCCTCCTGCACCAACCACACTCGCAGCGCCTCCCCCAGTCACGAACACCCCAGACAACCCGGAGCCCTTCTCCGAGCTCTGCAGCCCGGGAACCAACAGCTTCTCGTGACCGGGGACAATTCCTTTTCTCATCTTATAGAACGGCCTCTCCGCTCGCCTCCTCCGTCTGTGCCGCTCTTATCCCGGGGTAGATTTGGTCTCCTCCTTCTGACCCCTGTAATCCTTACGGCCCCGGCCTGTACGATGGAAATAGTCAGGGATGTAGCTAGAGGGAATCCCCTCGGTGCATGGGATGGGCTCGTCTGGGGGTTATCGAGCACCGGGGGAGGCAGATGGAGGCGGATTGTGCGGCAGTAAGTGATAGGGCCCCGGCTCCGACCTCCCCGCCACCGCCGCGGCTGAAAAATGGCTCCAGGAAGCTGACAATGAATGAAGGGATGCGGTTTACGCGCGAAGGTACTCCCGCGAAACTCAGATTTCCCGCCGTCTTTTTCAAATTGGATTTGCATATGCCCGCCTACCGCACAGTTCGCGGATTTGATTGGCTTACGAGGCGCTCGAACTCCCAACGCCATTCCGTCTTACGTTCCTGTCTGCAATTGGCTTGCGTATTTAGGATCTTATTGGTTGACAAAGCATGTAACATGTCACGTGGTATATGTCAGTCAGCTTTTACTGTTACTTCTATTCCGTTTTTATTTGTTCATTTCAATAGAAATATCCGCGCTTTATGTGCATGGCTGTGTGGAGATGCAGTATAGCCACTGTCACATATCTTATTATATTATATATTATATCAGCAAATATACTCTATGCCATGGAAATAAAATGGTGTTCAGTTTAAGAAAACATAGAACTGCATATATAATATACATGAATATGTGACTGTAATATAAATGATCATTTTATAGCAGGGCTGGAAGTGGGGGGGTATATTGGGGTATGCCATACCGGCACTTCTCCCACTGTTGTAATAGAAATACTACAGATCTCCATTGACTTCTATTATATTCAGTGTTTCCATACCCCCACTTCTGAATGTCTATACCACCACTTCTAAATTTCCACTTCGACCACTGTTTTATAGTATATGTTCAATACCATAGTGGTTCCCAAACTGTGCACCGTGGCTCCCTGGGGTGCTGTGACGCTCTTATTGGGGTGCAGCTGAATGTTTTAGAAGAATTATTTTACTTCTTGTATAGGAGCTACACAAGATATCAACCGGAAGTATTTTTGTTTTTATCTAAATAATTATTTCTCTATTTTGACTCACGTAAAACATGGGACTGCTTGGTAATTATTTTGTATTAGAAGGGCATTAAAAAAATATGGAGACCCTAAGGGTGCCTCGAACTAAAGGAAGTTTCGAAAACACTGCCCTAATACTGTACATTTGCATTGGTTTGCAGTGGGTTGTAGTTTCTTAGATAGTATAAAACTTTAGCAAACTCTCTGTGTAAAATCGGATACTCTCCTGCTATTATCCAGGTTTGATGGCACAGTTTATTTCATAAAGCCCAACTCTCAATGGACAGTTCCATTATCCATAAAGGCTCCCTTTTATTAAGAATTTTGGTGAGTCTTACTTTCAATTGTGTACTTACACATTTTAAATGATGAAGCATTGATGTATCGATGAACGGCAGAAAGTTAGAAAAGAATATTTGCTTCTATTTCCTAGTATCTTGTAAGGCAGACTGATTAAATGACCATTTGAGATATGACATATGTTCAGCACACACATATATATGTTTCCCAGGAACTCACTACGTTTTTTTTCTTCTATATTGTAGAGATGTTACTTTCAATTTGCACCTTTAAGTATAAAGAATAATGAGTGGCCAGTGATGTTGGTGGCTGCTGTCAGCAGGGAAATAACTGATGTAGTGTCTTGGCTCAGTGGTCAGCAACAGAGAAAATCTCCATCCCTGATTCTTTTATTAATACCATTCCTATTTTGGTAGCAAGTATGGTTATTAAACAAGTGATTAAAATCTAAACCTTATATTTCTCTACTATGCTACATCCTATCCCCACTTCTTATCTCTAACCTTCCCCTTCTAGGCTTAACCCACTTTCTGCTGCCTATTCCTTACCCTCCCCTTCTCCAGGATGTAATATTCTATTCAGCATACTTATTCATTCATAAATATTATTTTCTACGTAGATACCAATTCAAATAGATACAGCCGTCATTTAGCTGTCAGCTATATCTATTTAAATAAAAGGACATTGGCAGTGGCAAATACATCCTGCTAGGTGTCATCCTCGATTCCTCACTCTCCTTTAACCCCCACATCTGCGCCTTCTCACAAACCTGCCACATTCACCTCCGCAACATTGCCCTCATCCGTCCCTTCCTCTCCACTGAAGCCACCAAGATGCTTATTCACTCTCTTGTCTTCATGCTTCCAGACTACTGTTACATCCTTCTCTGCGACCTCCCAACAACTCCCCTTACAAGTATCTCCCCTACAATCCATACTTAATGCAGCAGCTAGACTCATCTTCCTAACCTGTCGCACAACCTTCACTTCTTTGCTTGTCAATCTCTACACTGGCTTTCTATCACCTTCAGAATTCTCTCAAATTCAAAGCTCTCTTCTCTTCAACTACTCCCTACCTCTCCTCACTCACCTTCATTCACACACCATCCCATCCATTGCTCCATTAATGACCGTTGTCTCACTTCCCAACTTATCACCACCTCTCATGCACATATCCAGGACTTCACTCAAGCTGCCCCTTTCCAATTACCTCAGCTTACCCCAACATATTAGGCTATCTACCAAATGTTTATCAAACAGTTCAGACATTTAAGGAATAGGGTAAGCATACCTGATTATTATTTTTAATTTGTTTTAGGCCTTAATAATCAATGCAAGTTGGCAATGCCCCATTATTATTGCTTATAAAAAGAACCCAGCCTCAACATATCACCTGAAAATACTCCTTCAGGGCCCATGATTCTGGCAGAGAGAGAGAGAGAACATAAGCTACTCTTACTTGTTTCATGCTTCTATCTCTCCAGTAGACCAAACAATGGCTTGTGTCTGCACAGCAAAGGAAATCCTAACACCGATAGACACTTGATCATAAATAAAGAGATCTCATCAGAGTGGAGAATTCCATGCTTCCTCCATTCAGAGGTTTACCATCCAATCCACAGGCCATAAAAAACAGGAACTGAGGGCCAGATTCAGCTTTCACTCTCATGACTTACACTCATGAGTTACACTCTAAAGGGGAAAACCATGTTGAATTGCAGAGGAGGTAAAATTAATTAGTTGCAATCAGCATAACAAGTGACAGTTGATATTTCCTAGTCTAATAACAGTGTAACAGTAATGCTGGTCAGTATCTTTGTGCAAAATGCAACAATAAAGTATTCTCCCCGCATGCAAACACTAACATTTTTTTTATCAATTTATCTCCCCCGCAATTCAACATGGTTTTACCCATGAGAGTGTATCTCATGAGTGTAAGTCATGCGAGTGAAATGTTGAATCCAGCCCTAAGAGAGCAGTTTTTTGGGGAAATCATAGCTATGCCTAGTCGGATAT
>JABWIB010011480.1:0-11034 GCA_016617825.1 Platyplectrum ornatum | reverse complement strand
GGTGGTCCTAACTCTAAATTTTTCAGAGCCCAACTTTGGGACACATATCATGTATTTCCAGTCCAAGTGCAAGACACCTTGAGAAAACTCCCCATAACGTTTCCTCAAACTGCTTCTCTGAGACCCCACCCCCTGTCAGCTGGGATCTCAGGCAAGCTTTTATACACAAACACACAAAATGGAGTCTGCACATTGGTTTGTAAGCTAATACAATGCAGGTGCTTGAAAGGAAAAAGGGTATTTTACACATTTATATTTTATATATATAAAAATGTACTTGTCTGTTCCTTTCTTTGGATCACAACACACCCAGTTGATATCTTTAAGCATGCTGATTTTTTTTGCCCAGAAAAATATAAAACAATTTATGTAAATTTCAATCTTTTACCTTTTCTGTTAAAGTTTACTTCCCGCTGATAATGTTCTAGCTACATCTTTAGGCTGAACCTCTTCTATTGCTATATGTAGCCAAAACCCTTGTTTAATCTGAAAACAGATACATGTAACGCAACACAACAATGTTTAAATTCTACTGAGTTACCACAACAATATGCAATACATCTCACATCATTAAGACCGTGACCTACTCTAGCACTCTGGTCATGAGATAAGGCATACGATTTCTGGTACAATAAAATCTTTGTTTTTAAAAGATGATATTTAATGACTGCTCTCATTTAGTGGTTTACAGAAATTAGAAAGTGCGTTCCACTCCATTACAGATATATGAAACAAATGGGATGCAGTTGCCAGTCTGAATGGCTATATTATGACGATTGTACAGCCGACTACTTAATTTTGACTGTATCAATGTCAGAATGCACCAGATAACAAAGATTTCTACTTGGATTGGAATATGCAGCTTTGTAGAAATGTCACGATTTTAGTGGGATTAGCGTAGGCTTAGACTAAAGGACATGGAGTGGAAGGGTAGTGTGTAATTCTAATGGTTCAGGCTAGGGGACATTCTTACCTTTTGGCCCAAGAGGATTTTGGTGCAGATTACATAGAACCTTACAGGGGCGTAACTACATAAGGCTGGGCCCCATAGCAAACCATTCAATGGGGTCCCCCTTTATTTTAAAAATGTTTGTATATATTCTATATTAGTTTGGGGCCCACAATCTCTCTCTCTCTCTCTCTCTCTCTCTCTCTCTCTCTCTATCTCTCTCTCTCTCTTACCCGGTTCACATAAACTACCCTGGTAAATCTGTTTTTAACGAGGAGGGTTGTCAGCTGTGGATCTGAATTACCCTGGTAATTAACCCNAGCTGTGGATCTGAATTACCCTGGTAATTAACCCTGTTCACAGAGCTGAATTACCCTGGTAATTCACTAACTACCTGGTAATTCACAATTTACACCATTCACAATAAACCAGGGTAGTTAGTAGTAATTTNAGCGCCGTTCACAATATGCACATTACCCTGGTAGTTCAGTCAACCCGGGAAATTGACTGAATTACCTGGGTAATAGACTTTTTTGTGAACGGGGTATAACTCTCTCTCTCTCTCTCTCAATATATATATATATATATATATATATAAACATGGGGGAAACACAACAGTAAATCTGGCTGTGTGTTCCATTTAAGGGATACAGTTCCCAGAAGTTCTGTACCTCTGACTGTTGGGGAACCTGGATAATCCGGGCCGGCGTGGGTCCCCTAGGGCTGCAGGCCCCATAGCTGCCGCTATGGCTGCTGTAGTGGTAGTTACGCCCATGAAACCATAGAAAGTGACGGCAGATAAGAGCCACATGGCCCATCCAGTCTGCCCTGTTGTGTATTTAAAACTATCTTTGAAGTTGCCAATAACTGATTGTCAGTGTTAAGTGCCATAAAGTAGGCATATGCAAATCAGAGAGTATGCAACTGAAGGGACAGGTTGTCTAGTAAAGGACTAAGGACAGTATGCATGAAGTATGCAAATTGCACCAATAATTGGTAAATGTGTGGAGCTGCTGACTTTAATATTGCTGTTAATACAAGTTTTTACTTTTCTTTCACACATAGCTTCAGCAAATATCCTGGGGTTAATCTCAGGCATGTCTAGCAAAGGCATGATTATGCAGCATTTAAGAAACAGAAAGTCGCTTGTGGTAGCAAATAATAGTATCCTTTAATGGAAATGCACATCAACAGAAAAGTCGATGTAATCAATAACACAGGACAGATAAATGAGTTTCTTAAAGATAGAAGAATCCTTCATAACTGATAAGCATTTTCAGTTAGTCTAATCTTATTTTTCTTTACACCATTTTTTACACCATTATTATTTATATAAAATGTATCAAATAAAAACATTTATTTGATTTTACAAAAAAATTTATATTATATAATTATGTGTGTGTGTGTGTGTGTGTGTGTGTGGAGCTGTGTGTCAAGGTGTGTCTTTCTGAGTTACAAACATAGAATTTTACTTCAGATTCCACCCACCTATCACCCTTTTCCTGTGATACATCTGGGCACCATGTTGAATTGCAGGGGAGGTAAAATTAATGTCAGTGTTTGCATGCAGGGAAAATTAGTTTTCTTGCATTTTGCACACTGATACTGACCATTGTTACTGTTGGACTAGGAAACATCATCTCTCACCTGTACTCATACTGTATACAACTAATGAAATTTACCTCCTACAATTCATCATGGGTATTCCCATGTGTAACTCTCCTCTCTTATTTTTAAACTCTGGATCTTGTCCTCTGTGTCTATTAAGATTTGTATAGTGCTATTGTTGCATTGAAAAAAGAGGTACAATTGGTTCTCCTCCATTAACTGTTCGTCTCACCTCTGCACTTAATAATCAGATCAGTGCAGATCAAAACACCCTGAGTAAATGAGGTCCAGTGGACAATGCTGGATAATTATGCAACAGATTTACATGCATTGTATTATTCCAATACACATCTGTTTCCTCAGGATCCACCCTCCACTACTGGGAGGAAAACACATTAAAATTTCAATACAATCAAATCGCTTCTCGACCTTTTGGCTACGATCAAGTACGTGGCTCTGATGAGGGAGTGGTGAGACCACTGATGGTTGGTACAAAATTGGTCCTCTGGCCATTTGGCTGGGTGCATGGAAGCCAGGAAATATGTGCCTCTTGTTTTAAGGTGGACCAGAGGTGCCTGAAAAANACACACCGTGTGGCACAGTAGGGCAATTTCATTTCCCCACAGCCTTTATGCAGAATGCCTCCTTGCTCAGACCATTTGATCCAGGTGGGAAAATGATTGTTTTACAGCCTAGCCATTAGGTGAGGGCCTTTTCACTCAGCACTATTTATTTATTTTATTTTCACAGAATGAGCGTTCAGCAGCTACTATGGGCTCTGATCCTAAGATCTAGGGGGAGATGTGTGTCCATGCGGTTCCTTCTCTNCCTGCCTCTTTTTACTGTGCCTTTCCAAGTGGAGTCTCTTGGGTGAACCCACTAAGGGATCCCAGGGACACGTTGAGTCGAATAGGACCCACTAGCCTGAGCTGCCCTAGTACCCTTTAAGGGTAAAGGGTAAGTGAAAATGGATGCAGATCTTCTCCAAGGAGTGAGCTTCAGCTGAGCCCTGTGCACTTTTTTGTGTTGAGCACTTGTTGTACTTCACTTTTTTTTAGTATACATGAAATGAAAGTCACATTCCCAGGCTTTCATTACAAAAAAGAAAGGTTCAATAAATTCATGTTTTATCCCCTATGCTCCCACATCCAGACTTTCCCATATTATCCAAAGATGACTCAGAAATTTTAAGGTAGGGTTCACCAAATTGGTCTCCCCATCTGCGGGGATTCAGCTTCAAAGCCCTGAGCGCAGATAATGTGTTCTGGCTATGGTCCATAGATATCATAAGATCATAGCCTAGTTAATAATTAAAATTCTTAGCATATTATAAATAAAGCAGATTGTATATTCAATATACTGCACAACAAAATGTATGTATTCATCTGTTATAATAATTGGGGATGCCCATTTCCCTTTCAGGCTTTGTTAATGGATACATGCAATTAAGCATACTGTCTTGCAGCCTCCAGTATTATATGCATACCTCCCAACATCTTGGGAGCTGAAAACTGGACAGCTGGACAGTCCCTCAAAATGGACTGTCTCGCTGATACCAGGACCGTTGGGGATATATAAATGTTGAATTGAAACTGTGACACCAGTTGTGGCACTTTACCTTTACAGCAAAGGCAAGTCATCAAAAGTCTATGTGGGGATGTTACCCATAGCAACCAGATTCATGTTCTCAGTTTCATTTTACATACTGGAGAATAGCTTAAAATGAATCCTCCATTGTTAAGGAAACACAAACAGACTACTAAAGAAAGAAATCTATCTGCTGTAGTAGCAGTTACAGCTGGACTTGTAGTTATAATGCATTATCTGAAATGATAAATTACACTACGTCACCTTAAAAAGCTGATGCACGCGTGATGTAAACCAGATAGTGATATGCCATAGGTATTTTGAGGCTTTGGTAAGGCACCCCAAATCCTGGTCTGCTGGCACATTACACTCACCATATGGAAAGCATAATAAATGAGAATTAAGTATCAAGACCCTCAGCACTAGCAGCTTTGGGAGAAAAGTAACGGGATGGAATTAGCATGCATAAAATAGCGTTCTGGGTACTACCAGCTTATCCAATGCTAGTGGAATGCCAAACTCATTTACCAAAGCCTAGAGACATCTGATTCTCAACAGAGTGGACAGTGTAGGATGAAAATACAAAATAGGTGATGACAAAATGATCATCTGCTAGATTCCTTACACATTCCCAATTTCTAGAAGAACCAGAGTAAAGGGAGGTACACAGAAGAAGTGTAGTAACTCACATTGTAACTGTTAATCAATATGGAATTATGTACAGTGGAAATTGAAAAACATGGTTCTCTTCAGTGCAGGAACCTTTTAAGACACCAATTTGTAAATAGGTTTAGGTGACCCTTGTCTATATATTTAAAAACTGTGTGTATGTATCAGTTTGCATCTAGACAATGCGTTTATATGTGGTAGACTGTTGACACAGGTTACATTTCAATGACAATGATCTAAAAGTAGTAATGTCAGTGGTAGGAAATGTTAGTATCAGACATTAAAGCATGTGTCACAGGGAGAAAACCACAATTAGACCCTTTAGAGAGGCTAATGCCTATTAAACTTCCCATCAGCCCAGCATTGTTCACTAAGATTGGACTGGATCCAGACGTACTATTGAACTTACCAGCGTATGGGCTAAACCATGTTGATTTGCAGAGGAGGTAAATTTCATTAGTTGCAAACAGTATTAGAGTTGAGAGAGGATGTTTCTAAGCCCATAGAGTAACAGTAACGCTGGTCAGTATCTGTGTGTATTAAGCATAAGCAAAGTATTCTCCCTGCATGCAAACACTAATATTCATTTTACCTCCCCTGCAATTCAATAGTCAGTAAATTAACTGCATATGGTTTTACCCACTCGCTCGTAATTTCAATAGTATGAAGTCTGGACCCAATCCATTGTTATTAAGTAGACAGTGTGTATACACTCAATTCAGCGCATGCTACTTACATGGATCTTCACTGAATCAACAAAAATAATTTTGGTGCACAGGGATAGTGATCTTAAGAAAGAACTGCTCTGATAATAAATGATAAGGATAATAATAATAATAATAATAATAATAATAATAATAATAATAATAATAATGGGCACTTAGACGGATGTGCGCCCATCTACCTGCTTATTAAACTGATCTGAGCTTGTGCAGATTGACATTTCCAAGCGCATCTGTTTCTAAGCAGATGCAATACTGTATCAGGTCCGATGAGACTTAATATTCATACAAGAAAGTTTTGCTAAGTCATACCTCTATAAAGCATGCATCCTCAATTAATCTGCCAATATATAAAAAACATATCCATGTTTTTACTGTCTAAAAAATGCGTGGTCACAACATAAGCAGCGTCACAAAATACAAATGATGAGAATATGGATTCCTGATCATACAGAAGCCAGAGTTACAGCACTGGAATCCTCTGTGTGACTGATAATATGGGGAAATATTTACTGACACCTTGTCACTTGTAGAAAGCCCCCTGTATTNATGTACTATATATCAGGTGCGGTTCCATCTCTTACCAGCAGAGGGCGCTGGATACATAGAGATAACATAGAGAAGCTGCTGCCCTGCTGGTGCCTCCCTCCTCACACACTCACACAAATAGACAGTAAGGGCCAGACCGCCTGCACATCACCCCGAGCTGTAGCGGAGCTTGCACCATGGAGTGAGTACCAGAGAACTTGCCATGTGAACCCCTGAGCATCCCCTCTAATCACTTGTTCTTCCCCTGTGCATGCTGCATATGGAGCCCAGCGCTCCCTGCATCCCCAGCCTACCCCTGCTGCATCAGCCTCTCTCCCCTGCACCTCCACTTCTATGGCAGCTTGCACACTTGTGTGTTATATGTGTTTCCCTAACATCCCCAGATATTGCTATGCTCCTATATATTGGATTTGATTTTCTGCCTGTACTTTCTAAATACTGCTATCAGTAGACCCCCTCCCTCTGGATTCCAGCTACCCTCTCCATTCCTCTATGACCCTCAGCCTTCCCTGTGCCTGGCTATACCTAGGCCCCTCTGCCTGCTGCTCTCTATCTCTTGCACCACCCCCCATCTGCCTTTTGCATTTTTGAACCCTGTAGTGATTTCAGAAATTCCTGATCTTCCTGTAATGACATCTACTCCCTGCATCCAGCCACTCCTCTGTGTATATGTGCTAGACTCCCCTCTGATTGCCCTACATGATCCAGCGGTGCCTCCATGTTTCCCTGATATTGATATTCCCCTGTTCCACTTGTCATATTATGCCACTGATTGATTGTGTGTGTACTGCCTCTGCTTGTCCTCCATATGAGATGCTTGCCAGCGTAGGGAGTCTCCCTCTGGCCACAGGTTTCTGCAACTGTAGCTGCAGGTGGCTGCCAATCACCCTGGTACCATCTGACGGTGTGCCACCTGTTGGCATTGCTGTGGTAGGATGCCCATCAGTAACCACCGAGATGCAGAATGGAGATATGGCTGCAGAGAGCTAGATNGAGCAGGGATGGAGGTATGCACAGGCTGTGGGGGAGAGAAGAAGGAGGGATACACCATGAAGCAGGAAAGGGAACAAGGAGTGAGTGGCCTCAGTACGGAATAAGAGGCACATTCCAAAACAAGGTTCAAATTCCTGGCACAGCCAACAATGCGCTTCCTAACACAATCCTCCTACATGGAGCAATGAGATATCATAGGGAGCTATAACAACATGGAGAGAAGTGAAATGCAGTGATTCAGTTATGCTTGGGAAGTGTTCTCTTGTCATGCAGAGCTGTACAATAATGCACAGGGATTTAATCACCAACAAACAGAATTATATAATAACACATTATGTTATAATAACAGCAATTTAATGCTACAAAGTGCAACAGTAAAAGTAGCCCACAGCGCATTTGACATTTTATAATTGAGAGCATTGAGGGGCTGTTTAACTTAGTTACATTCATGCTTATCTGTGTAAGAAAAATAAATATAGAATAGAATATTATATTATATTCCAACAACTAGTTTTCATGGCGGATTCAATGCCTTTTATATTTCAGCCTACCATATCATAGATCATAACAGAAATGGGATGACTAAACATGTTGGTAGCAGGAATATTGTTATTTATCTGTTGCTATTGCATCCCTATGCATCCAATTTTCATTTCTTGTGATTTAAGTTCTTACGGCAGTTACTTATCATAGTAGTAGTGGCATCTAATCCAAATAATTATGTACAGATATATGCATCCCGTCTAATAACATACAGCGCTAATGCATACCTCATTGGTTATATGTATGAACTTTCAAATAGCAAGTAAAATCATTTGTATACACTAGTCTCTATCCTACCCATTGTAATGTAACTGATATAACTATATGTATATGCAAACTTAATCTATCCAGTATAGTGTTTGTTATTTGCTTTAGAAAACAAAGTCAAGTGTTTGGTAAGAAAACATACAATTGTGAAANAATGTTGGATTTCTAGCTGATCACTTGCCATAGAATTGCTCTGTATAGGCAGATTGCTGTTGTGTAATGACNGTCACAGCGTGCTTTACCATTTCAGCTTTTTGTCCCTTGCATCGTCAGTCTGTATGTTATAGTTATAGCATTGTTTGATTTGGGTAGTAGGCAAACTTACAGTTTACATTGTAATAAAGCTCCATTGGCTTTTCATGATGGGTTTGNGTTTATAGGATGACATTCATGCAATATGAAAAGAGATAGTGTTGATTACGTTAGTAGGTTTATTTTCATGCACCTCCTATATCATGAGTTGCTATGGAGAGCGTTTAGTCAGTGACGATTCTTAGACAGCAGTGCAATGCCAAGTAAACCTGCCAGCAGCAAAACAAGCAATGTAACATGAGAAATGATAAAACAAGAAAAAGACATAGTATTCTTACAAGTAATTCATTTTACACAGCATGACAATTTAATATTCACCATTACTCTCTATAACTATTTGCGTCTGTGCATATGACATTATGAACTGGTGGCTGCTAATGGAGCATCTTTAGCTTCTCAGTCTTCTTTAGCTTTGGGTGTGTCAGGTACTGTTATTTCAGCTATTAGGGTAAGGTCTGCTTGTTATGCTTTCTAATATAAAACCCGCCTTGTGAACATATAGAGAAAGGTTCTTATCTGACTGTGGGATCAGGGATAGTTCATGCCATTTGTACCACCCTGATGGATGGCATATCAGAAAGATTACATTACAAGGCTTTACATTACATTACATTTCCTGGGAATTTCATAGAAAAAAGAAGTAGATGAGGGGAGATATCCTAGAGCAACAGGTACAAATAAACATTTCCTATTATAAAAATACATGGCCCAGAAGTGGCCGGTTAATCAATGTCTTTAGTTAATGCTGCAGAAGGACATTTACAATTCAGTACATGAAGGTCACTTGAAGGTAGCACTGTGTTCCATGTACAATGTGCCTGTGGTGGTCTACATTAAAACAGAGTGTTATATTATATTAGTGTCAGAATATGCATTCTAAGCATCAGCTTAGAGATAGAGGTATTGCCTGTTATGCAATTTAGTCTTTTGCCTAATGCCCAGTACATTGCATATATAAATAAATAAATAAAAAAAAAAAAATATATATATATATATATATACCACAGAAAGTTGGTTATCATTCAGGTAACATTACCCTACACATCAATGGAATTCCAAAGGAAGTCCCAGAGGTAGGGGGCTCAGGACAGGAAAACCCCACTCCTAAAGGTTACATCTGGGAACCAGATGTCAGAAATATCTTGGGTCATTCTCCCTACTGACTCTTTAAGTGCTGGAGAGGTGACAATGGCATATGCCTGAAGTTTGGTTTGCAAGACTCAATCCAAAAGTCTGGGTCTCTTCTGACCTATAGATACCACTACAGCTGTAAGCAAATTCAGCTTTTTTGTATAAATCTCAAGATTCTGCTTCTGGTTTGTGTGAGGAAAAAGTAGCCTGAAACATAAGATGTCCCATAGAGAAACCTTACGTTTTAAGTACTGTAAGTACAAGGAATCACTGCATGTTGAATATATACACTTAATTCTTTTGTTTAGTCATTCTATATATATGTTTGTTACGTGACATTTTGTTATATATATTTGTTGTTATATCGAGATTACAGAAATGATAAAGGGCAGGATCCNGGATCCTTATTAAATTGCATCATTTTCTGCACCCTAGAAAGGGGGGCTGTGTGCACTTTTAGTACACACAGGGGTGGCTGGAGGTATTTTTCAGATAAAAGTTGCACAGTACTTGTGTGCAATGTTCTGTATTCCCTGAATGCAAAAAAATGTTAATTCATTTACACCCCTCTCTATATACCATGGTTTGTCCAAATGAAGATTTGCTAAAAGTTGTCTCAGTTACAGTATGAACAACAGCAGTCTAGTGTATGCAGTATATAAATGTGAGGGGATAAACTTTCTTACATTTAAATTAAAGTAAAATAAAAATTACCTCCATATAAAAGTAAAAATACATATTTCTTATGTCCATAATAATAATAATAATAATAATAATAATAATAATAATATCTTATAATCAATTAGATGTGTAATAAATTAGTCAAATATCTTGATGATATGAAATATGAATACTTAAATGTTCTTTATTCTTATTTTATATCCCTTAATCTTTATTTTTTCTGCATGGTAAAATGGAATGATTGTTTGCAGCGANATTACACAACACTTTTTTCAAAGTTCCATTTGCACCAGTTTTTATAAATGCCCAATTGTATTGAAAGTTCATTCAAGGGAGGTAGCTAAGCAGGGGACTGAAGTACAGGCTATAATTCAGTGGGTTACAGTAGTNACTATATGCATGTTACATATCTGCACTTTACACTGTGTGCTGCCTATTTAGATCTGCAACTATTTACAGTCTAATTAAAGTGNCCTAATAAATTTGGACACATTTAAATAATGTCTGAATAGAACGTGTGGTAATACACTGCTTTTCAGGCTTTAAAGACATTCACAGTTCTGGCATTTAAGCAATTCATATTTCTGAGGATGTGTAGGGGCATTTTTCTATTATTAAAAATAGGGCCAATGAATGAAAAAAAACCTAAGCTATTGTAAAATTAGGTATAAGGGAATCCGGCCTGCTACTACACCCACAGTAGCACAGAGCACACAGAAGCGACCTTAGACGGATGGCTAGCTCTGCTGGACGACTTTCTGCGCTTGCTCCTATTCTGAGCATGCGCAGAGTGTTTCTTGCTGCACAGAAAGGATTGATCATATGTGAAAGTCCTGCCAGTCAGGAGTACGCACTTACACAGTCAGGGCTGGATTAAAAAACACATGGACCTGGGCTGAACATTTTAAAGGCCAATTGCTGTGGGAATGACCAGTGTTTATTGAGGTGGTAAATTATATGAGGGTCTATTCATTACACTACATCAAACTGTACACCCTTTATCACATATAGGGTATGGGCATG
>JABWIB010011479.1:0-16645 GCA_016617825.1 Platyplectrum ornatum | reverse complement strand
CCATTCTTATCCCCCAACCAATCCTACCCCTCTCCAGGAATCCCTCAGCCATGGAAGTAGAGTTTTTTGATCTTAGTTCCTTACAGACTTTACGATAGACAAACAAACATGTTCTTCGAGCTATCCTGTNNTAAANCAATTAACAAAAAACAGACCAGTTCACCCAAAGTTGAAGAGTATTTACAATATAAATCATTTATACACATAATCCTCCCTATATCATGACATGCACTATGATCCAAAGTGGCACCAATTATAAATTAGGAAAACCTAGAATTGGAATTAAATATGAATGTAAGTTTCCTTCTCTAAAAATCCATGGCTATGTGGATTATAATTTGGTTGTAAATGAAATGTCCACACAGGTGTCAGAGCTATTAATACCTAGAAGACAGAAATGTAGAGTGTAAATGACAATACTGGTCTCTGAACAACATCTGGGGGACAGGTACTGGAGGGTTGGTGTGGCCAGCATCGAATAGGCTTTTCCCAGCTCTACCCAGGTTTGCCCTGAGCCTGGTGCCTTCTCTGGCTACAATGCACAGATGACTAAGGAGCCTCTTGGAGGAGTGAAGGAGGAAACATCTATTGAGGGGTTTGGAGGGAGCTACTGAACATGCGCTGCCATACACCTGCCTTTCTCCCTTATCAGGTTGCTCTGCTCTTTGACTAAGGGCCAGATTCATATTTACACTCTCATGGGTAAAACCATGTTGAATTGCAGGTGGAGGTAAGTCTATTTAGAACCCCTATGTTTTGTATACTCTTTCATACAGTTATTAACTTGCAGCATTTATCTACGGCACAAATTCAAAGGATCTCTAATTATAAGCCTGTTCACGGACGAGTGTATACTTGTGCCACACTAGTCTACATCTAATATGACTCTAACTGATCTTTTCCATTCAGGAATATTTTGTATATCAGCCCATGAGCGCTTTTAAACAAAAAGCAGATTTCAGTCTGTAGCATACCATAATTGTTCTGTTCTCATTAGGATTTGTAAGGGATCTAGGCTAGCAAGGGAGTACCCAGGGGTCCTACCTAGAATAGGTGGGAAGCTGGGGTACAGAATCTAACTACTGCCTGGTGTTCTTCAGAACTTCTAATGGATTTGAGGCAGCAAGACGGTAGCAGGTCGCGGCCCCTCCTAAACCGCCCTAACATAACTATGGGCCCCAACAGTGAACAGTGGACACAAACAGACTAGACAAACCAACAGAGAACAGAGGGCCCCAACACAGAACACTGGACACAGACAAACAAGGAACACTAAAGAGAAGGAAGAGAAAAGTCAAGAGAACGAGACAGGAGACCTAAAGCAGGAGAGCAGGAAGGAAGGCAAGAATTAAGTAAGTAGGAGACAGAGCGGCAGAATGGGAGGGAGACCAGTGCAGCGCTGCAGGTTGATAAAGGTTAGGGGAACCAATGGGGAGGCAGAGGAGAGAATGAGCCTCCCAGGTAAGGTGACTGTAAGATGGAAGCAGCATTGCTTCCTGCCACTAAGAAATGAGCGGAACGCGATGCAGGAAGTAAACAGGAACCCTTGCTACATCAATTAACCAAAGCAACCGGCAGGACACGGCCGGGGCGGCCACAAGAGGTAACAGGATTGAAGTACTTGCACTGTTGATAACTTCTGGTTCCTTGTACATTACAATGTTCTACCCTGTTTTTGCTCAGTACATATGGGCCTATATTTACTAACCAGAGAGATTGAAAAGTGGCAATGTTTCCCATAGCAACCAATCATATTCAAGCTCACATTCTCCAGTATGTAAATTGAAACTGAGAGATTAAATCTGACATGGGCAATAGCCCCACTTTCAATCTCCCTGTTTAGTAAATTTAGGGCCTGGTCATGTAATTCATTAAGCTTTGTGCATTTTGACCAAATCAAGAATTGGGCCTAAATTCACTAAGCAGGAAATTTGATGGGGAATTGAAAAGTGGGGAATTTAGGCCTTGAACTTTCAAGTGTAATGTTATGAGTGGGGAAAACCATGTTGAATTGCAGGGGAATTCAATTTCATTGGTTAGCAAACGGTAAACGGAGTTGAGAGGTGTTTGCAAAATAAAGTATCCTCCCTGCATGCAAACAATAACATTAATTTTACTTCCCCTGCAATTCAACATGATTAAGTCATGAGTAAGTCAGTAGTATGTAATGTCTGGATGCTGGTCAGCAGGGCCGGACTGGGACTAAAAATCAGCTCTGGCATTTAATGCACACAGGCCCACCTAGAGTCAGTGAATGGCTGTCAGCACACTGATTGGTGGATGGCTTAAACCACTTTGTAGCGGCCCATCACTCCAGATGCCCATCTGGAATTTGCCAGAAGTGCCAAATGGCCAGTCCAGCCCTGACTGCCAGTCTGCACCCAGACACCTCAACTGCCACTCTGCTCTATCTACTTCAAGATAACTCAACTGCCACTCTGCCCTATCTTCTGCTGTATTCCACAACTGTCAAACTGCCCAACTGCTACAGGCATTTCAACTGCCACTCTGGTCGACCTGCTGCTCAATACCGCAACTGCCACTTTGCTTTATCTGTTACAGAAACCTGAACTGCCACTCTGCCCTATATGCTACAGACACCTCAACTGCCAATCTGTCCTATCTGCTCCCAGACACGTCAACTGCCACTTTGCTCTATATGCTACAAATAACTCAACAGCCACTCTGCTCTATATGCTACAGACACCCCAACTGCCACTCTGCCCTATCTGCTACAGACACCTCTACTGCCACTCTGCCCTATCTGCTACAGATACCTCAACTGCCACTCTGCCCTATCTGCTACAGACACCTCAACTGCCACTCTGCCCTATCTGCTACAGACACCTCAACTGCCACTCTGCCCTATCTGCACCCATACACCTCAACATCCACTCTACTCTATCTGCTACAGACACCTCAACTGCCACTCTGCCCTATCTGCTACAGACACCCCAACTGCCACTCTACCTTATATGCTACAGATAACTCAACTGCCATAATGCCCTATCTGTTCCCAGACACATTAACTGCCACTCTGCCCTTAAGCTTTTCAGAAGCACTTTGTAGCGGCCCATCACTTCAGTGACCCATCTGGCATTTGCCAGAAGATATCCAGTCCAGCCCTGCTGGTCAGTGTCTGTGTTCAAAATACAAAAATAATATTTATGCTTGTAAGTTGAGGTCTGGATCTGTTGCATTATGCTATGTTTTGTAGTTGCATAAAAGAGGTATCTTTACTTGCGCCCTTGGATAACACAAAGCCCACTCTGGACATCTAGGTGTGTTCTGATTTGCATTCAATTTTGGATTAGGTACTCTGCGTGCAGTGTGCCCCCTAACTGTTGTTACAATTGGCTATACTACCTGAACCAGTGATCGAAGTGGAAATTTAGAAGTGGTATGGACATTCAGAAGTGGCGGTATGGAAACAAAGAATATAATAGAAGTCAATTTTTAATCCTTCCATTAAATCAGTGGGAGAAGTGCCGGTATGGCATACCCCCGTATACACCCCCACTTCGAGCCCTGACTTGAACACAAATTGGACCAAATGCAAACCTGAAAATAAAAAATGTACATAAGGGCAAAACTGTATTGAATGTCAGTAAAGAATGCTGTTCTTTGCATTCAGGGAGACTATTTTGTTTTTGCTTATTGCACACAGATAGTGACCAGCATTACTTTTACACTGTTATTTAGACTTGGGCTAAGAAACATCCTCTAACACTGTTTCCAGCATATTAAACTTACCTCTTCTGCAATTCATCATGGTTTTGCCCAAGTGTAACTTTTCTTTCATGTTTTAAAGCTTGGATCTGGCTCTATGTAGCTAGATATTTTATTGCTATATGCAAGATATGCCACTGATACCTTCTATTTCATGAGAACAATGGCATATTAAGAAGATGCCCTAAAGCTGTCCCTTACATGTGATTATAGTGGAATAGCCTCCCATCAGAAGTAGTAGAGGCGAATACAACAGAACAGCTTTAGCACATTTGGGATAAATATAAGGGTATAATCAGGGGCGGAACAGAAATCTTGGGGCCCCGATACACCCAATTTTTTGGGGCCCCCTTCAATAGTGATAACACTAGTAACTGGGCTCTTTATCCCCCTCCCTGTCGCCGGCCCTGGGTATAATAAATTTCAAACAAAATTGAGAATATAAGGTCAGTACAGTTTTAAATTCACAACTAGAGATACTAGATGCCACATGTCTCTAATCTGCCATCATTTTTAATGTTTCTATCTTTCAGCCCATAAAATATCCCTACTTAACATAAAAGTACTAGAGTTGATGCTGGCACTAGGAAATCACGGCAATTACATTATTTAACTTATTGATTGTGCTACCCTCCAAAGATGGCTCTCCAACCTTTCAATCACATATTTTACATGTGCTACTTGGTGTGAACCAGGTATTGATTTGCAGGTCCACTAATGTTATATCACTAGTTATATAATACCTCCACATATCATCACTCTCTTTCAGGGAAACGTTGACTTAAACTGATTTTTTGTAAATTCATAAAACATAGATCAGGAAAATCTGGAATCTAGAGGTCATAGATGGCAAGGGTTGATAGACAAGGGTCCCTAAAAAGGTTTTATTTTAAAATTATATTTGGGTCAATGCACCAATGCACATGATACACACAAGCAACTTCCTGTAAAATTCAAAATGTTATTAAATACCACTTATTAGGAGTAAAGATTTATAATATCTACAGTTTAACATTATAGTACACTTGTATGAATAACAGGACACTTATATATAGCTTTTGGCTTCTTTAGTTACATAATTCTAAAGGATAAACACAAAAAATATAAATGTGAAATATTTATTTAGCAACTGCTGTAAAATACACAGCGATAAGGAGCCTAGAGAAGATCCACAAATATGTTTAATAATTAATCTGGTATATTTTTATTCTCACTGATCAGGCTCTGCAGGTTTTAAATTGTCCTGTGAGTAACTGCCAGAAGAGTGGCCATGAATTGACTCTAAAATCCCCCTGAAGCTGTTACTGTAAACACCTTTATTTCATGAACCTGTTTTTACTGTTCTTTAGAAAATAAAGATCCATAACTCATTTATTAGATTGGATTTGCTTACTGTTTCCTTTCATTCAATAATCAGTACAAGATGGCTATTACCATGAAGCATATTGTGGCATCATTCATTAAATCTAGGAATTTTGCTCATTATTAAAAAAAAAAGAATATATCTCATAAAAGAGCACATTTATATCTTTGATTTTCTTTAATACCCAGGAGTCAGTATTCTGTTTGATTTATTTTAATTTTGAAAAAAAAATTCTCCATAGCACATGCCAATGTCTTGTCTGGATTTTACTTGCTAATGCGCCGATTCAAAATAGGTCAGCTTGACATTCTCCTGTGTCACTGGGGAAAAAGACTTCGCACATTCTTAGATCATTAAAAAACAGGACTAGGCATTGAATAACATCCTACTGCCATGTGAATGTGTTTTGAAGTGTTAGTAAATGTAAGCATGTGTTCAGCCCTCACATATCACAAATGGTGATTTACAGTATGGGTTATAAAACATGGGTTTCAATTTATTGACATTTCCCACTATCTATCTTCCATTGATGTTACTACTTCAATACATTTCAGCTCGCCCAATAAGGACGTCCATTAATATGTATTTCATGATAACTCGCAGCTTCATAAATATTTGACTAAAGTCTAATAGTGTAGGAATTTATTCATCAATTTTAACATGGAATTTATTCATTTAATTAGTCTTTAGGGAAAAAAACATGCTGCAAACTAACTAACATTATGAGGTATATTTACTAAGCGGTGAGATTGCAGTGAGATTGGAAAGTGGGGATGTTGCCCATAGCAACCAATCACATTCAAGCTCTCAGTTTCATCTGACACACTGGAGAATGTGAACTGGAATCTGATTAGTTGCTATGGGCAACATCCCCACTTTTCAATCTCACTGCAATCTCACCGCTTAGTAAATATACCCTTATGTGATTGAATACATTTTTGTACCCATGCTATATGAATTATATTATACAATGGAGCAGAATGGGTGTTTGGATAAATGCTTTGTATGATTCAGTCACACAGTAGTGAAGATGTGTAACTCTGTGTAAATTATTTAATAGAACAAGAAATTAAAAAGCGAATACATTTGATATGCTTGGGCAGGACCTTGCGTCCAATAACATCTCTGCTTCTGAATTCCAATCGGAACTCGCATGCGTGGAAATTTTCCCATATATGGGTTCTGAACTCTTCCTGAAGTCCTGAGCACAAGCCCATAAGGAATGAGATCTGTGCGGCAAGCTCATCTCTGTGACTAACTCATACTGTTAAAACGCAGGTTAGTCATCCCCCACGAAACCAGATCTGTACACATAAGTTCTAAGCAAAGTGGTGGGTTTTATGTATGTGATTAAAAGAGGACAATCTTACTGGGTGAAGTTTATTCCAGTGTGAGTGGGTACAGACATGAAGCAGTCCTGTAATGGAAAATCATAGCAGTGTAAACAAGTGTTGAAGATGGAATAAATCAAGAAACAAGTAAACATATGTATGTGGGTGCAGTTTTGTAAGAGTATTTTGTATTTGATTTGGTAGAATACAGGCAAGCAAGTTGCCAGCTTGGAAGTCTGTGCATGGGAGGGGAGAGCACTTTAAAGCTACAATACTGTGGGTAGCTGAATATATGCAGCTGCTGGGCTCAGAGTTCTGGGTCCAGTATTAAGATTTTTGGGTTATCTGGATATCTGCAGCAACGTCTGCAGTTTTATATGACAGCCCTAAATGTGGTGATAAACCACAGAAGAAGAAAGGGTTATAGAAGAGGATTTTTAATGTTATAAATAACATTGTGTTAACTATTTGAGAATATTACAAATAATCATTTAAGGTCATGCAAATTATGGTGAATAATTCTGTATAAGGAAAAGAAAGACGACAGGGTGGTAAATATTGATACAAATTATCCTGCCCTGCCCAATACTGCCTCTGGCCCATAATTCCCAGAGGAAAGCAATAAAAAATCGAGCACTATCTGCTATTTGTAATTTGTATCCAAGCATACAAGGATACAAATATGTATTATAGTATCACTGCTGATTACTGATACAATAGTATGTTACAGGTACATGATTCCTCTGGCAGGTAAAATATACTAATAGTAAGGATCTGGGCCTAAATTCACTAAGCGGAGAGTTTGCTGGTGAATTTGAAAGGTGGTGAAGTTGCCCATAGCAACCAATCAGATTCAAGCTCTCAGTTTCATTTTGCATACTGGAGAATGTGAGCTTGAATCTGATTGGTTGCTATGGGCAACTTCACCACCTTTCAAATTCACCAGCAAACTCTCCGCTTAGTGAATTTAGGCCCTGATGTGCAGTTGTGTGCATGTTTGCTAGTAAAATTGGGTACATGCAGGCAATAAAATGTCTAAATTGGGTACAACATGTCATTGCTAACATCTAAGTGAGTTCAGGCAGGCTGTCGGCAGGGGCCTGCACACAAGGGCGCTGGGGGTGGGGGAACGGCGGGGCCCGGGACAGCTATACAGAAGTACTGTATAGCTAACTAATCTAACTAATATTACTGATAGTTGCAAAGTGCTTCACATTGTTTGCCTGTATTATTTAAAACTTCTAATTACATTGATAATAATGTTTTGCAATATATTTAACACCATTTCATGACCAATTAAAATATTGTTTTTAATCATTTTTTTTATTATATTGACACAACATTCTATTCTCTTGCCAATAGATGTAAACTATGAAAGTTTATAAATGTGTTCTAGATCAGTAATTTTGTGGATTTTGGTTTTAAAAAAACATAATTAAAAAACATTTGTGTTTCTTATGATGTGTGTCATAAATTAGTGAGCTGCAAATGAGTGTGTGCCTGTCTTAAATGTTATTCACAGCATTGTAAAGCCGTGGTGATGGCCTGATAACACATTTAGGGGTATATTTACTAAGCGGTGAGATTGCAGTGAGATTGGAAAGTGGGGAAGTTGCCCATAGCAACCAATCAGATTCGAGTTCACATTCTTTAGTGTGTAAAATGAAACTGAGAACTTGAATCCGATTGGTTGCTATGGGCAACATCCCCACTTTCCATTATCACTGCGATCTCACCGCTTAGTAAATATAACCCTTAATGTCTTCTCGAAGTCAGTTGCATTTCCCCTCACTGTTGTCCAGAAGTAAAGAAACAAAAAGCCAACAAGTATGGTCCAAAGTCTGAGGCAATGTTAGTTTAAATCAAGGTTGCTGACTCTTCCGGAATTGCTAAGAGACTCATGGATTTTGGGTTATTATCCCAACTCGCAATAGCAATAACAGTATTTATTGCTGGCTATGCTGAACGCGGGCCAGCATATTGTTACATTTACAATTTGTTGGTGCAGAACTAACAATTTCTTTCATATAGCATTACAGGACAATTTCAAGCGATCTCCCCATAGACCTCCCCTTTCCTCCCTTTAATAACTGTTATTAGGGAGTGGAAAAGGGGGGGTTCACATATGGAGACTGCTGGAAAAGTCAGTGTCCCAAAAAATAAATGATTAAACAATCGGATTAAACCTGTGGTTTTCCTTGTTCTGAGAACCACTATGCACTCCGCTAAAAATAAATAGAGTAAACTTACCTGTCCCAGGCATTGATCCAGTCCCTAAAGAGCCGAGCTATGGTGCATGCACAGTCCTTTACATTCTGGGACTAATAAAAAGTCCCAGAATGGAGTAACAGCTGACTGTGAAATCCATGCAGGCCCTTGTGGGACCTCACATGAAAGGTATAAATAAATCCTGCTGTCACAATAGCCAGGTTGGCAGTGAGGACATGCGAGCCTGGCAACAATAATTATCAATAGCAGGGTTTATTTTAGTAAATGCAACCCTATGTTGGGCTTTTGGTTGGACATATACAAAGAGTGACCTAACTTCCTCCTATCAGGGGTAGGCAACCTGCGGCAGATGTTGTCAAACTACACATCCCAGCATGCTCTGTCAGGTAGCAACTGTCAAACCAACTGTCATAGCAGTTATAGCATGCTGGGATTTGTAGTTTGAGAACATCTGGAGAGCCACAGGTTGCCTGCCATGTCCTATGTCAAAGTAAAATAGGTCTCATTTAAAAGTGTGTGACTTTGTTTTAGGTAGCCTGCATATAGTAGTGTTTGCCACTGTGTCACGCTCACCGTCAACTATCTATTGTTGTATGCTGTGTCATTGCTACCATAATTCTTAATCTGTTCTGTACTATTGTACCTTGACCATGACATAGTCATATTGGCTCAGACTCAGATCTCTTATTTTTGCATGTTGCACACAGATACTGACCAGCATTACTGTTACACCGTTATTAGACTTGGGCTAGGAAATACCATCTCTAAACTCTAATACTGTTTACAACTAGTGAATTTTACCACCCCTGCAATTCAACATGGTTTTGCCCACCCTTGAGTGAGTCATTAGTGCCTAAAGACGTGAATGTGGCCCATTATGTATAATGCTTATGGTAAATAGCTGCACTGGCACAGACGTCACAGGGAGAGCAGACCCCAGCAACAGGATAAGGTAAAGCTGGATACTGGCCAAACATGACAGACACCTATGAAGCGCCGTGACGTCAGACAATCAGCTGCTGCTAGTCATGTGACGCAGGCGCCCCCGCCCCTCCAGGGTGACAGCCGCGCTCTCCCGTGTTCCCGCCCCGCCCCCCGCTCGCTGTGTCTGAGGGCTGAGCTCGTGCACACGCACTGAAAGATGTACAAAGTCGGAGGAAAGTAGTGAGCCGAGCTCCGGTACTGAGGGAAGAGACAGCCCTGGGCGGAGGCTGTACATATGTGACTGGAGCGGCCTCGGTACCCGTCACCCGTCCGCGTGTGTATCTGGACCGCTGCTCACCGCGCCCGGGCCGCCGGCATCGCTCCCTATGTCCCGCAAAGCCAGCGAAAATGTGGAGTACACCCTGCGGAGCTTAAGCAACCTAATGGGGGAGAAGAAAAGGAGGAAGCAGGATGAGGGAGCCGGGGAGAGGAGCCTCATCGCTGCCGACTCGTGTACCAGCATCAACAGCCAAGGGGGAGCTGCAGCTGGCCAGTCCTCCGCCGCCGCCACTGCTGCTGCCGGGGGAGACCTGGAGCGGGCAGCCCGGCGGCAGTTCCAGCAGGACGTCACCCCGGCTTTCGTGTACGTGGTGTCCGTGTTCTCCGCCCTGGGCGGCTTTCTGTTCGGCTATGACACGGGAGTTGTGTCCGGGGCGATGCTGCTGCTGAAGAAGGACATGAACCTGTCCGCGCTGTGGCAGGAGCTGCTGGTCTCCAGCACGGTGGGAGCGGCGGCGCTGTCGGCTCTGGCTGGAGGGGGGCTCAACGGAGTCCTGGGGCGCAGACCCTGCATCCTGATGGCCAGTCTGCTCTTCACCGCCGGGGCAGTGGTCATGGCAGCTGCCCGGGACAAGGAGACCCTGCTCGGAGGGCGTGTTGTGGTGGGGCTCGGCATCGGTAAGTAGGTAACTCCCGAGGGGTGTGAGGGAACATGGGCGCCTCATAAAGAGATCCAGGGGGGGCATCCTGCGGCTCTCCAGGTGGTGCCAAACTACAAGTCCCAGCATGCTTTGCCAGGTATCGCCTATATCTGTGCTGTTAAAGCATGCTGGGAGTTGTAATTTGACAACAGCTGGAGCCTAACCCCGATCTACACCAGTGGTGCTTGACCCTATCCTCATGGTGCCCTAGCAGTGCATGTGTCCAGGTCTCCTTGCTGGTCACTTGTGCATGGTTAGGGTTAAGAACCTCTGCTCTACGCCCTTATATATGGGCTTTGTTATTCTGACTTCCTATAAACNTAAGTTCCATTAAGCAGAGGTTGGATCGCATACGTTTACACATACTGTACCAGTCAGCACTGTATTGGAGTGCTTTAAATCAGATAAATATTAATATATAATAAATACTTTTTACTTTTTTTTTCCAGACAGGTTTAAATACGTTATGGGTCAGATTCAATCCTCCGTGTAGACAGGAAAAAAAAAAACCATGAAATGCACTTTTTACCTTCTCTTGCGGTAGAAAAAAATCAGTTCTTTAATGTGCGTCTCTTCTCTTGCGGAGATTACATAGCGCACTTCGCACTGCTTTAAATCTGACCTTTTATGTAGAATTCTTGCAAACTTTTCATGAGTTCATATGCGATATCTCATTTACAGATGAAGCGACACAGTTTTAATGCAAATACATAACAGATACAATATATAGTAGTGGTGGATTACTGTGTTATACACCATTCACATTCAGCTGTACTGCCCGGGTAGATCACTCAGTGTGAACGGCGCCTCTGTAACTCCCTGGGCAGAAAGAAGGGTTCTACCCGCATTGGACCTGGGTAGCTGGTGGTGTGAATGGACCCTACCTGGGTCTCCTGTTGGCAGCTCGTTCATTTGCTCAGAGAGGAGTGCCATGGCATGGGGAAGGGGGGGGTCAGAGACTGCCCTGCACTCCCCACACACAATTCCCGGTTTGACTGAACTGCTCAGGTAGGCCGCTCAATGTTATGCTAACTAGCTTGGACTTAGGTAGCTGGTGGTGTGAATGGAACCTACACGCGTCTCCTGATTCGCAGCTTGCTATTTGCTATTCACATGTTAAGTTTTCAAATAGGGACTGGATGCAATATTTAAAAGATTGTCCGACCCTCGTTCCCTCTTTTAGGGTGCAATTAAAATGATTATTTCAAGAAGTTCAATATAGCTGAAGCAATAGTAAAGCTTTTCTACAACTGGGTCTCAGGATGGAGAACATCTAGTTGTTGCTAGGAAACAAGGTGACATCCAGCATCCTCCTCCTGTAGTATCTTCATGTGCAGCTGCCTCATCCACTAAGCAGTGGAGATAGATAGAGATATATATGTTGTATTATATTATATCCCCACTAGATCGTTATCCAGCACATTCAACACTTTTGCCCACACATTGCAATGAATGTTTCAAGTGGATTTTTTCAGATTTAGTAACATAATTACTTTTATGGACTGCGTTCTGATGTCGCCCATAAGAAATGCAAATGTTTTATAGTTATGCTTCATTTTCTTATATGTATATCATAAAATAAGGAAGCACCCNGGAACTCGTGTGATCTCCAGATCATATAATCTGCTACTTAGCTCCCTTTTAGGTCCAAATACAGCAAGCTAAGCATTTATACAGACATGCAATGCTTTTTGTTTCATTTGCATATATATCAGGGTTTATAAATCTTAATTATGGTAACTTGTTCGTGGGGCTTAATTATGGATAAGCTACAATTTAAAATGTAAAAAAAAAAGTTTTACTGCAACTTAAAATTGCTTTTTACTACACATTAACGTTGTGTTGTGTGAGAGCATGCATGACCATGCCGCTTATGTATCATAACACACTATGATTGATCTTGACTTTTGTGCTGGAGTCCTTGACCACGGCATGGTGTGATGACCTGCCATGTGTATAACGTGTGCGTGGACGTTTAAATAACTCAAAGCTAGAATCTGATTGGTTGCTATGGGCAACATCTCCACNTGTCCATTCCTACAGCTTAGTTAATATAGACCGAGGTGTTTTAAAAGATCAACTGTTTTTATGGTGCACTCATTAATACTTATATAACCATGGTCCTCATTTTTTATAGAAACATTTTATTTTTATTGCATATAAAAAAAAATTAATTATAGCTTAAATTGTGGACTATGGATATTTAAGTATTAATGTACTCTTGTGTGTGGTGTTTTGGTAGTGTCATGCTTTGAGGAAGTTAATAATGATGATTGTTTTTCAAAAACGTTTAAAATAATCATTAATTGGAATTGACCTGGGAGGACTCCTTAAGTCATGTGGTGTTCACATGCTTACTATGTGCTTAAATAGATGACATTCAAAAAACGATTAGCATAGAGATTTTTAAATGTTGTTCAACTACATTTTTGTCATTTGACAAAATATTAGGAATAAACAAGATTGCAGTAGCAGTCACGTAACTTATTTCCTATAGTAAAAGAAAAAATCAATGTGCATTATGTAATAGTTTTACATAGTTTTTATGTTGTATTATAATAATCTGTTTCACGAGGGAAGATATCAACACTTTAACAAAGGTGGTGGAAATGAGTAGCTGGCCTGAAAACTGTTTTTTCTTATTAAACCCTTCTCATATTAAAAAATATAGTAGGTAAGGAGGTGTTACTTTTTGCACTTACTATTGCTTGGTAATTCATGCTGCAAAGCTGGTGTTAGCGCAACAATCCTCCATCCTAACCCTCGTTCTCAAATCCTAGTTACGGTACTTTCTGTCTTCGCTCATCTGTAATTATTTCTTTTCTTCTATGTTTCTTCCATGCTCTTCTCTTGTCTTCAAACGTTTGCTCATTTCACTTATAACAGGAGAAGCAGCTTATTGTTGCTGTGTTTCTAAAAAAATAAACCTGGTTATCGGTATGACTGGCTTTCTCTCTGTCACATGTTTTACTGTAATGAAGGATGTCAGTGACTGACATCTTCCTCGCAGTGGGCACCCATGGGGGTTACCATTAGCATGGAAACGTCCTAAATAAAGAGAAGAACTTATAGACATAGGGGCCGGTTCAATTTTCAAGACACAAACAGCGAAAGGGAGAAAAACTAGCTCTTAGCTTGCGGCTCATAGAGCCGCATATAAAAAGTTTCGAGAAACGGGTACCGTAATAGACGTGAAATAGCGCACGATCGGATTGAATCGGCCCCGTAGTTTTTTTTCAAATTGTGAATTTGAACATAAGCTCATACTTTGCCTTCATTCATTAACATGTATTAAAGCTTTTGTGCACTATTGTGTAACTATGTATTGACATGAATTTCCATAGAACTTACTCTAATGATTTTCACAGCTGTTAAGTAATAGTCACAATGCTTGTTCCAAAAATGCATATGTACATGTCCAATAGATTGCAGTACTTCTTTGTTTGTTTGTATTGTATTTTTGTATTGGCAGTAATACAGTGCCACTGTTTGGTTCACAATATTACAGCTGATTGACACCATCATTGTAAGAAGCTGACCTCAATGTCTCACGTAGCGCCGAATCCCCAGCGTTGACAGGTGAGTTTTTTTTTTTTCCATCCAACCCCTCTCCTAATTCTTACCTTAACCCTCACTGCAACCCAACCCCAATTCTGAATTCCCTGCAATCATGTCCTAACATTGTGTTCTACACAGACTAACCTTCCCCTTCTATGCTAAATATCCTCCGCAGGCTAATCCTTACTTCCTGCTTCTATGCTCCATACCCTTCCTGCTGCCTAACCCTAACCTTTTACTTCCCTGGTCTCTACTCCCTTCTTGCTATAACCTATCCCCTTGCTGTCATCCTTACCTCTTGCAAGAGATCTTCAGGAGACAACGGAGCAGGAGATCTGTTTCAAAATATATTTAGCTGTCGACTATGTATTTCGAGATAGTGACCGGTGAAGTAGAAAATGCATGTGGCATCAGTATGTATTAAATAGTTTTTTTTTTATATATATTTAGTTTAGATTCAACATCTGGGTATTTGAAGCCCATGAAACATGAATTTGCATATTTATTCAGGCAGTAAATGTTGTTTATAATGCATAATTGACAAGCTTTGAATATTTATTTTGGTGATAATGTCAGACTGTATTTTAGATCGACTCTGGGCTGTGGTTTACTGCAGCATATCTGATTATGCCCATGTGTTCAGCAAAACAGTGTGGCATGTAATGCATTACTCCATAGAGCACTAGTTTCCTTTTTATAGTGATGCCAATATCCATAAAAATATAATCACTCTAATTNATCTTACACTTCCGTGAGACTCGCCTTGCTTTGTGACTTAATAGGTTATCTTCAGCTTATACAACTTTGTTTGAAANGTGTAGTAACTATTCTTTCCTGACCTAAAGTTTTCCAAACCTTTGTTGTATTGACANGTTTTTCTGAAAGTTTGCCTTATACAGATATATGAATGGAAATAGTTTCAGGGAAGATGTGTCAGTATACATTGAAGTTTCCTACAGACCTTGGGACATCGTTAGTTGAGTGAAATTAAGGGCTAATATAAAGCAAAGCAGCCANTTCTCCATTATTGTTTAACAGTATACACTGGAAAAATGTATCAGTGTTATCAAGTTATTAGAACAGTAAAATTGATGTATATTACCCTTCTCCTTATAAAAAAAAAAGTAGGTGACGTTGCTACTATTACACCAGAGACCAAAATTTGTTTTCATTGCTGTGGTTTTGCCTTTTAATCTTGGTCACTACATTACTCCGCATTTCCATTTCAATAATGGCACAATTTTGAAAAACTGGAACCAAAACTTTGGAACTCAAATGAATAAAATGCAGAAGAAATGTACAAACAAGAAATCGCAGGTTAAAGAATATGTTCATTAATCTAAAAAGTAATCCACATATGCCTGATGAAAGAGAATTTCAGTCTCTGAAACATTGTATTGGTAATGTGAGTTTTTTCAATAAAAGTATTTTGTATCCTGGTGGGAGTCCAGTAGTGCCTCATGCTACTGCATACGGATATAGATAGTTTGTGTATGTCTGTCAATAAATATATTGAATAACACTGTTCCAAGTACAGGGAACTCCACTGGTAACTCTAACATTCCCTGAAATGATAACGCTTTATCTATCCTGTAACCAAGATTGTTACATATACACTATTACATATACTGTATATATATACACTTCATGCACTTTATACTGCCTAGGCAGAATGTAAGGCAGTGAGTGTTTATGAGTGTTTGCTCAGTTAATGGTTGCATATCCTGTTTCTAGTTAACTATTCAGTGCTTCATATAAAGCCTCCTCTTTTTGTCANATAAATACATTTGGTTGTAGATAANAATATANGTGAAGGTACCCAAAATCATTGCCTTATAAATTCAACCTTTATTCCCGCTCTATGCTACCTTTCACTTTCATATTTGTTCTCAAGCCATTTTTTTAAACTGTAATCGTTCTCGANGATATACATCTGCTTTTAGTCTTCATACAAATGTCACCTTTAACTGTACCAAAACACACAATACAACCATCGTTCTGTGTGCACTGGAAGTTTATTGCATTTTACATGCAATGGGAGCTGCTGTACCTGTAATGCAATATTCTGTGTAAATGGACTGAAGACTGAATCTTTGTTGCAGTGTGTAAAAGTATTTATTATGATCCTCAGTGCCTCCTAAACAATTAATTAAAGACTCATATTGTGTGTTTTACATGATTGTGCAGTAGAAACAACACCCTTGTGTTTTTCATGCACTCTAAAACTATTCTGGTGGGGCTGGGGTTAAATCACAAAATTATAAGTGTAAGATTATCTTGATTTTTCACTCCACCATCACTAGGCATTCCTAGCCTGGCACAGAGGAAACAGGGGTTGTGAAGTGTGCCTGTAGCGATCAATCAGATTCTAGCTCTCCACTGTCTATTAAACTAGAATGTAATTGCTTGCTATGGACAACATCTCCATTTTACTTTAACCAAAGTTTAGTAAATATAGCCCTAGGACTGGTTCAAGCAGGAAATCTTACCCGAAACAATAGTTTGTGGGCACATAGTAGGATAATGCATAC
>JABWIB010011468.1:6347-17263 GCA_016617825.1 Platyplectrum ornatum | reverse complement strand
TTTTCTCTACATACCATGCTAGACTGTATATTACACATGAAATCCAATGTTACCTTTTTATATTTCTTTTTCAAGTCTGACAGTGTTTCGAGTTTCAGCTGCTTTCCTGTGTTGGGCCTGTACACCAGGAAAAGCTTCTTCTTGGGGTTAATTTCTTTAACTAAAATAGCNGTTTTTTTGTTATTCCTTATCTGAAAAAGAAAAACACATTTATAATTACAATAGAAAGCATGAACATAGCCATGCAATTNAAAAAAGGATACTGTTATCTGTAAGGTTTAATAAAATGTAGTATTTTCTAAAATCCTNATGAAATATATAATACCCCGTTCGGATTGCCAAAAAAAGGCGTCATTTTCAGTGAAAACGACGGCCCTAGTGTAAAAGCCGCTGTTTCAAGGCAACCAGAATAGTCTGTTTTAAAAACGACGGCTCAGGATCTGCGGCTTTCAGAGCCGCTGAAAAAGAAGGTTTTTCACTGGCTCACCAGCTCCCTTGTAGCAATCTGAACACGGCTGGAGACGGCCTGCCGGCTCCAGCACGTACGAGGGGAGGTGATTGGCCTAAAAAGACGTGATCATTATGATCACAGTCTTTAGGTGACCTCCCCTTCTCACAGCACGCCGGCTTCACTGTTCGTGCAAGTCTGAGCGGGACTTGCACGCTGCCCCGTCGGCTCTACACCGCGGATATGCCTGCGGCTTTTTAAAGCCCAGGCAATCTGAACGCGGTATAACTTACTGATAAAGGGCCCTTCACTCATTTCAATTGTTAATATTATCAGAACCCAATTATGCATGAAAACTACAGTGGGTGCATAGCTGGGAGTGAAGGGGTGTAAGGCTGTTAGGAGGCCCACCAAATGTATTCTAGTTACAATACCTGCCACGGTCAGCACTATGAAAACAGAGCAATGGGTACAGCTGTGCATTAAAATAAATTCCCCACAGCTTTGAAAACAAAGCCCTCTCTTGGCAGGATTTCAAGTCGGACAGAGCTNGATAGCAGAACAAATTTCTAATGATTGGTATATTAGACCATTCATAATTACAGACATCTGATTGTTAATAGAAAGTGAAAATGCATAATACACTCTAAATGCATTTACACACACAGAGGTATAAAAAAAAAAAAAAGTGTCCCCTCAGGATAGTCAGGCAAATCCTTAAACATAAAATAAAAAAATAAAAAAAAGCCAACACTCTTACCTGAAGTGATAAATAGAAGCCATCCTCTGGTCCAGTTTGCTCAGCCCATATTTTAGTTGCATCCTCCCAAGACATTCCTCTTTCTACACTTATCTGTGAACATTTACACAGTGACACANCAATGAGAATGTTTACTTACTGCTGGCATACTAATACTACAATAATAATACAGAAAACAATGAGTCATTGGGAGAGCTTATGCAAATGGCAGCATGAAATATAAACACTACTTACTGTGTACAACTCAACATGACCGGAGGTAGAATATCCTGGTGTCAGGAATTTCTTCACCTCAGTTTTCCTAACCTTTTCATCCCCAGAGCCAAGATCTAAAAGGCAAANAAAACCAAACAANAGGCTTACACGCATAATAAAGCTAGATTATATAGATTACTCAGTATTAGAAGATATTCACCTAAAATGCCCATGTCATATTTCCCATTCTTCTTAGCATTCTGTATAACAGCATAAAGTGTGTCAGAAAAGTACTGGAAAAGTGCATTTTGTTGGTGCACCTCCATGCCCAAGATGCGGTTAAGGAATTTACCAATGTTGTTATAATCTGAAAAAACACAATTTGTTTAAATTTAAAAACCGCTCAATACTAAAAACCATAAAATACTCTGCCACTGTATTGCTTTTAAAGGTTATACAAAGAAAATAGAACACAGAATATACCTTTATCAAGAGTCAAAATCCCCGACCGGTCTTCAACATTTATAAGACCAACGCCGATTAACCCCTGTCGGACATCTGAAAGTAAACAAAATGTTTCCTAAATAAGATAAGATGCAAATACTGTCCACTAACCAGCAGTTGGTGACAACGAGTATACCACACGTCAAACTCAGAAAGGTACCTACCAAATCCGTGTGTACCTAGGTATTTTCTTCAACTAAGCCTATTTNCGCCTCACAAAAATAACCTTTTTTTTACAGTTTATATTTTGCAGTTACATACAATCATTTCCAAGACTAGTCACCGTATGAAAATAGAACCAAGAATGAACTAAACCACTCACCTTTAAAGAAGTCACCAGGATAATCAGAAGGCGGAGACACCAAAGGAGCATCCAGACTTACAATTGATTTCATTACAATTTCCAAGGCGTTTCTACCATACTGCAGAAGAAAAGATTTTGTAGTTAGGGCTTCATATACTGCTAATAAAAGAATACTCCATTAATCAGTGATTAACAGATTTGTACCTTGTTGTCAAAGTTAAAGCGACTCAAATCCCTTGATTCTGTTGCTCTCCTGTCACCATGTGTTAAGGCCCCCTAAAATAGACAAGCACATCGACATTAGTGTATACACTAACATAATGAAAATGTAATTAGCTATACGTGCATATGAACATACTGTGCCTACTNATAGACAAACATACCAAGCTTTCCAATCTCTTTGCAACAATTGAAGCAAATCTTTGTTCTCCAGCCAATTCAGAGATGAGGAAGACATATTCTGGAGCAGTAACTTGATTAGATCGATGTGTTCGACCTTAAGGAAAAGAAAATATATTTAGGGATATAAGGCATAAATGACGATTTCAAGCATAAAGATGGGACCCGCATTAAAGCTAACATCTATGCAAAAATCTTTGAATTAGATATGGTGAACAACCCACCATGATAAGTTTATTACATTCTAATTACAAATGAAACTCACCAAACTGNTGAATGGCCCGATCAGCACTCCAAGGCAATTCCAATGTCATATGCACCCTTCGCCTCTGGTTCTTAGCTCTTCGGTCAGCTTGCAGAGATATTCCTGAACTGGCTGCTTCTGAGATGATTGCTATATTCTACAAAAAAATAAATAAGAGTTAAAACGGACAGACACACCAGCTCACCTTGCTTGAAGTAACAAGGACGTATAAACACATACCTTTTCACCATCCATGAACCTCTGCTTCTCAGTGATATTTAGAATCTCAACAGGCACATCAAGCTCTGATCGGGACTCATATGATATACTTCCATCATCATTGCTGACCACCCTGCCCTTCCGCCCAGTCATCTTTATTGAAANAAAGACAAATTCTAAGTATAGGGGAAATTTTACATTATGGGGGGAAAAAAAGTCTCAATAAAAGAAAGGAAATGTTACCTCTGCAACGTTATCTGGTCCACCAAGTTCATCAATAAGCTCATCCAATGTATTTGGTGGGAGAGCCTCTGCCAAGTGATCCAGCTTATCCAGCAGTTCTTTCTTCATTTGCTGAGCCCTTTCCACAGCATCCTGACTGGTCACACAGCTGTTACTGGCATTGGCATTACTGGAAATGGCATTGCTAGAAATGGCTGAAGAGATGAGAGTAATGTCAGGCTCTTTTCTATTGCCTTATGAGTAAATTGCTTATACAAGTGGATTAGGAGTTTGCTCACCTGGAAGGCATTGAGCAGTAGTTGCGGGAGCAGATTTTACAGCAGATGAAAAGCTGGGATGCTTAGATCCAAGTCCTGAAGCTAATAAGGCACTTTGAATAGAATCTGGATCAATTCTTTTCTTTTTCTTTTTTTTATCCTTGCTTTTCTTATGCTCTTTTCTAATCAGCCAGGGATCTACAGTAACACAACATTATTACTTTGTCTTGCATGTCACCACAATCATGAACAAAAGCCTAGTTGTCAGTCTTAAAAAAGATTACAAAATGTTTTAAGAACCCATTTTATTTATTTGAACATGAAAAAAAGCAATATAGGCATGTAGGAAATCTTCGCAATTAAATTAATTAAACACAATAAGTGCTAAATAGGAAACTATACTAGCACAGATCAAAATCAGCTCTAGAATGTCCAGAATAAGAAACCACCAAATCCAGAACCATCATTTACTTCTATTTCACCTACAATTTAAAAACGTCAGCTCACAAAGCTATATATTATATACATTTGCAATTTTACTTATTTACTTTATATTAATGCAATATGGCTTCTTCAGCCCTTTGTGAGTTGGAAATATGGATTAAAGTACTTTCCAGATCACCCTGCTATAAGACAGGCATGGGGCATAAAGAGATTAGAAGATCATTATTGGTGGCTCACCAAAGTTGGAGAACAAAAATCCAAATGGTTTCAATTATTAAATTCTATGGTGCAAATATTTTCCTGGGTACATAAAATGCGACTGAGGTCCAACCACCCCACCAAGAAAGAGAAACTGAAATAATGTCTAGATAAATTTGTTCTACATAATAAATGTTTGCTGCTAAAAAATATTTTAGTCTGTAGTTCATATAAAACCATTACCATCCTCATCATCTCCACTGGATTCATCCCTAAATGGATTGAAGTCATCTTCATCGTCTCCAGAGCTTACAGACTTGAAACTTTCACTCTCACTCTCGGCTTCTTTATCAGAGGAGTCTGAGCCGCTGTCCATTTCATCTGAGCTGCTGCCAGCCAGACCACCTGTTTTCCGAGGTTTTTTGGCTTCTCGCGAGAGCTCTTCCCCTAAAGAGAGATCAGATGCAAGGTAATGCATTTGAAAGGGATTGGAGGAAATATGGACAAAATTCTCTTACAATTTAAGAGGCATGTACGCAAGAAGAAATTTGACCAACCTTTCCTTTTCTTTGTTTTGCTGTCTTTGCAGGGGCTATCCCTGGGAGAATTGTTATTGCTTTGTGCTGACAAGTCTATGCCTAGCAGACTGTAGAGCTTTTTTCGATCAGGAGCTGGGAAATGTTTCTCAATCAGTGACTGAAGCACTCCTCTAAAAAACAAACACAGTCACTGAGTTTAACAAAGTTAAACAACATACAATTTGTTTTCGTTATAAAACCACCTAATGGGTATGGTTCAAGACAAACAACAAATAGCACAGTTATCCGACATGGAAATATTGTACCAGGACTTACTTTGCAGTAGACACAAAGTCGTTCAGCTCTCCGCCCCCTTCTTCTAAAGCTTCCAGAGTTCTTGCCTCTCCAGTGGACTGCAGTCCAATAACTACACACTGAATTATAAAAAAAAAAACAAGAATTATTGTAGCAAATTGTAGCAGTTACAAAATAACAGAAAATAAATGGCACATGATTTTAATCATACCTTGCCATTTTTTATTTCTTCACGGGCAAGCTGAACGACCCTTCTAACTTTGGAAGCTATGCAAAGGTATTTGAAGAACCTCTGGTGGGCAGACCAGAACTGACCCCACATGGACTTCTTCATTCTTTGTTCTGCATCTATGAGGTCAGCGGCTTGTTGAAACCTCTCTCTGGCCAACACCCACTTGAAATGGGAGGAGAAAATGATACAGCGATTATTACACTCCAAAAGCATAGAACATTAAAACACTGCAAGGCTTGTAATGAACTCTAAGTATCAATTGCTACCAATATCACATATGTGCTACATGAAGGAGTTTATACTATTATTATAAAACAACTTGGCATACTAAAAACATATTTACACAACATAATTTGAACATTGAAAGCTAAGGAGAAGTGACTAGAAACAGACAGGAGCTGAGTAACATCCAAAGGCTATCAATTAATGAAGTTACAGTTCACATATATCTTCATTACACATAACATCAAATTTAGAAAAAGCCGTTTCTTTACACAACATAAAACTAAATCTTACCAGCTTGACAGATTTATTGTACATTTTGACATAATCATGGTTGAGTGGAACTTCTTCAATTTTAAAAGTGACACCAGTAAAACTCAGCTGTCTTGCAATATACATGCCTCTGAGTTTCATATCCATGGCTACAATTTCCATGGCACCTACACCCCTGGAAGAAAAAAAAAAAAAAGAATACCATAATAGATTTAAAACAAATAATTTCATTCAAGAAATGTAATCATAAAAAACAAAAAAATCCCACAGGCTTGAATAGTTATTCATTGGTGTACAGTTTTAATCATACATTCACTACACACAAACCACATTAAGGGTTGTTTTATGTTTTGGGTTTGTTTTTATTTGGATAAAAAAAAAATACCATAATTTTATGTACCACTGTAGGTACATAAAAACCACTTAATACATACACATAAACACACAATTTACCTTCTTTCAACTGCTTGAATAAAGTCGTTGAACTCTCTAAATGGTGTGCCTTCACCCCAGATTCCTAAACGACTCATATAAGCCATATTTCGTGGCTCAGAGGCACCTGAAAGAAGTGAGAAGTTTATGGAACAATGATAATGTAAAGTACTAAAAGATATTTTTCAGAAACATCATTGAAATGCATACCTGTTGCACTAGCATATACCACTCTGGCTTTAGGCAGTTTGTTCTGAAGCTCCAGCACTGCTAAACCAGTCTTTGTGGGCTTTGAAGAACCAACTGGACAAAGATTTTTAGCCTTATGACATTCATCAAATACAATCTATTGTAATTTAATTAAGGATTAATAAACATAAAAAGTTCTGTACAACAAATGAAATGGACACAAAAACCAGGTTAAACAGACTTAAATACTAGCTATAGTAAGCTAAAGGAAACCCTTCATAATAGATTGTCTAAAATACAGACATTACAAGAGANACCGTAAAGGATACAACGCCATCAAAGTCCTCTCCGCACCAGTGAAGAAGCTGCTTTAAGCGAGTCTTGTATTTACCTCCTGACTGGCTTTCACCAATCAGAGATGAATATGTAGCAAAAATAACCCCTTTCTTTACACTGCCATTATGCTTCGAAGAAATTTTACCATATTTAAACTGTAAAAAGAAATAAATAAGATTAAAAAACACAGGAAAGTTAGAGAGTAAAGATGATCAATTCTTTTTCTTCAACCTACCTTGTTTAAAGAGTGAACCTGAATATTTTTTGCTCCAATGTCCCTTAGGTCTCTTTCTGCATCATACTTTAAGTCGTTTGAGACACTAAACCTATAGAAAGACAAAACCCTTGTTAAAACTTTGCGTACACCAAATCCTCAGGTTCACATCAGTGTCAGGCAGCACACAAAATTAAAATACATTTAAACTGCTTTCTCAAGCCAGATACATTGCAAATCTGTTTTAATGCTGCTGTTTAAACTACATATGCCTTTGGGTTTCTCAGAATCAGCTAAGACGAGAAAAGATATAATTAAATGTATTAATTGAATCAGGAACATACCATAAAGATCTTTTCCTACTCAGCAAGTAATTTTCAAATATGATTCCAGCAATGGTTCTTCCCTTTCCAACTCCTGCACCATCACCAATTAGGAATCCAGCTCTCTCACCATTGGGAAGGAAGGTTTCATGTTGCTATAAACAAACATTTCAAATAACAGATCAGTCAAGAGCATTTAAATGAATCCAGCAACCCTCTGTATTATATCAACACATAGAAGATTTACTTAACATTACAATATATTCATTTGTTAATTTAACAATAAACAAACCTGTGCTGCATAAGTGACTGCTTCTAACTGCAGAGCAGATAGCCAACCATTATCAATTGTCTCTTCAGGGATGGAAGTCTGAAACCAAACATCTGGAGGTGTCACACTGGACAAGGAACTGGTTTCTACAACAGGATCAGGATGCCGCAGACCAACTTTAACTAGAGAGATAAATACAAAAGAGAATCATTTTTAATACGCAAGTGATGGCAAAATTATTGGTTAAGCTAGGCACACTATAAAATTGTCCAAGAGATCTTACGTTTTATTGGCATGTATTCAGCATAAGTTTCTGCGTGGCCCATTTCTTCTTCATCCTCCTCCTCAGGTTCATCCTCTTCTTTTACTTTCTGTAAAAAATGTATTTACAATGTAAGAATCGCAAACAAAATACTAATTGCAAATCCATCTGTGGAAATAATGCTAAACTTGTGTGTGTTTCAGACAGATTATAGAATGTTTCCACACCGTGGATGTGGATCACATGAGAATCAGTCTGGGTCTTGCCTATGGTCATTTAGTACACTCAACCCATTTTAGAACAATCAGTAAGAATATATCGCCTGAATCTGTGGGAGTGCAATTCATGAGGCAACAGAAGTGCAAGATATAGTCATTTAGATTATGTCTGGTCTCTATTGTGTTAAGACTGTTGGGTGAGTGGGATGAAGGTTTCTGTATGCAATAATTTGTATTCACTTGAACATGTTTTGTCAGATCTGCATTTTTACCAATTGATCTTATAAAAACTGAAAATCTCTGACTGAAATCTCTGGCCAAGGTTGCATAGCAGGTCATTAACCNGTTATTTCAGGAATAGAATCTGAATGCACCTTTGATTAGATTTTTTTTTATCTTGTTGAAAGGGAGAAAAGGTAAAGACATGAAATATAGGATACTACACAGTGCAAATTTAATGAGCATAACCCATTTTCATAGGACTTACATTAGTCGGGGAAAAGCTTCGCATTTTTATATCATCATTAATCCATATTCTTGTCACTTCCTTATTAGAGATATCTTTCTTTGTACCATTGAGTAGATCAGCTAGAAATAAAACATTTCAGAATGTGAGTTATTTCAGTTTATAGTATAATTAAACAAGCACCACTAATGCCTCATTTTACAATAATGCCTACCAGGGAAAGTAAAAGATTTTTTTTTACTCCTAGGCAAAATACCTTCTTTATAAATAAAAGTTCTTAGTATATGGAATTAGCTCTTACAATAGAGCCAGGGTTGTGAGTGAACGTGTGTAGTGGTTCCCATAACATAAAACCAATTAAAACTACCCACAATGTAACAACTACCTCACCATCTGCTACTTTAAAGTGTAGGTGAGCAATAGCATACAAAATACCAGAGACACAGAAAACATGAAAATCACCAGGGACAGCCATGTGAAATAAAATGTTCATAAAACAATTGTGAGGGTGTTAAAAACAAACCCAACACCAGAACATTCCCTTACCTGATGTGGTGGCACTTACCACCTTTGGAGAGAATATTACAATTTCTGTAACAGATAATATTTTGGGGGTTTACCAAGCATTTAGGAGGCACGTATATTTCTTAAACTGCTGACCTTATTACAAAACGTCAGTACAGCCCAAGCATCTACATTTATTCCATTACTAATGTAAATTAGACATGTATGATGCATGATGGGGGGGGAGAAAGGCTCATTCTTTTTTGTAAAATGTATGTGTGATTACAATTCATGCTAGACTAGCATAGCTAGTCTTAACTGATAACTCATTTAATTGTTTATTCTGTCATTTCTGATTGTCTGGATAAAAGAGGCATCCGATGCATGTCAAAGACTAAAAATACTGACAGCAACAAGATACATAAAAAATAAGAATAAATATTCAATATAATTCTATATTAAACTATATANCTATCTTAAAGTTATAAGATACATACTTGCAGCTGTTGCAACAGGTTGTGCGATGTTAGGAGGTGGTTTCAGCTTCATTAGCTTATTTAGACTGCTGTTCTTCAGCAAGTCCTTCAGCTGAATTTGTTCTTTCCCGGGGATAGAAGACACAGTGGTTTTCACTACTGGAGCAGTGGTGGATGGCCTTGTCGTAGCACTGGTCTGAAGGAATTTCGTTACTGTGATAGTCTGGCGAGTTGTAGTTACTGGAGGAGTCTTTGTCATCACTATTGTATTACCAAGTGTTGGCAACTGGTTAATTTGATTCAGAACAAAGGTTGTAGTTGATGGAGGCTGAAATGAAATACAAGATGTTCACCTTCTATATATCAGATAAACTATGACTCTTAAACTATACTATAAATGCAAAAACCTCCCAAATATATAAGAATGCCGTTTCTAATTTACCTACTCAATATCAAATACAAAGATCAAATGATTCAAAAATATTTCAATTTCCTTAAAATAAACAAACCAATACAACCACTCTTGTGTTGCCTTTGTTGTATATTTTGTTTCAGTCAAATCCAGCAACATTACTGATAAACAGAATTCATCTGACTCCTTCGGTAACATCACCAATAAACACTAGAGNCACAGTGAAGGCATGGGTGACTTCATGGCACTATGGTTTACAGATGAGGTCATCCAGTTCTTCTTTCTGATACATTTTGTTTCACTTGCTTATAGAATGACAGAAATAGTCTAATCTGATCTTTCTGTTCTCCTTGTGGTGAAGGCTTCATGGTCAGCTATTTGGATAACAATACTAACCTTTCTCCTGGACCTTCATCTGAGTAGAATGTCTGTAGATTTCTAGGCCCTTTTGCTGAGGTCATGTACATGACATGCAGAAGACCAAACATAAATACACATCTATGCAAGCTACATGTATGCTTAGAATGGAATCATAATATTCTAATCTCTTTTTTTACCCACTAAACAACTTACCCTGACATTCAGCAGTGCTGGGGTAACAGACACTGGTTCATGCTTCACAGAGCCAGATGCTTCACTTTCTTTATTACTTCCTATTGTACTGACTGGCACAGACTGCAAGAAAAAAAACCAAAATGCATTAACATCATGAAACAAGTACACACACACACACACACACACACACACACACTATATATCTATACACATTTATATATTAGAAAGTTTGTGAATGTGTTTTTGGCTTTTATTCAGTAAAGTTGCATCTGTTGCTAAACTACTAAATGCATAATAAAAGTTGTGACCATGTTTCTATGAATGATTCTGCAAAACAGATCAAACTGACACAAATTTCATAAAATGCTATTTTCATGCAAATGTTAGTGCAGAATGCAGGGCCTAGCTAAACTATCATAATGAGTAACTTAAGGAACGCTACAGAAAATTAAACTACTACACTTTCCAATTACATCAAAAGTT
>JABWIB010011463.1:9289-27228 GCA_016617825.1 Platyplectrum ornatum | reverse complement strand
ATCTTTGTACCCATTTGCACTAAAACTCTAATATACTCCTATGTGCCTANCTCTAAAGGCAAATATATTACATATATAACAAGACAAAGTTCCAAATAGAAAATAACCGCGAAACAAAGATTTAAACTGGTCACTCACTAGATCGATTCTTGTTCCACTTCTGCAATTATTGAAAATCGTTGTAGTGCCAATATTTATAAACGCATATGATAATTGTTCCACAGACAATGGCATAAGATAATTTGATCTTTTGTTCTGCTACAAGATTTTCCGATATTGTTATGCCTGTGGCCGTATCAGGTAATCGTTAACGATTTTTTTGTTTTTTCCACTCAACTAGGAGGAATTGATCTTTCAGTCTCCCTCTTCCGGGTGAGCTGATAGATGTCAATCAACCTATGCACTGACTTTTATGTCAATTATTGAAGAATAATGTAAATTATGTTAATTATTTTTCTATGGTCGATAAAACACAACACAAGAAAAATTGTGTGGTTATTGTACTTTTTACTTTCAAACACTAATCCCTTAGTCTGTGGGCATAGTGCGCATATGATAATTCATAGTTATGCAAGGGAAAACTTGTTCCATTTTAGTAGCAAATCATGGCAAAATGACAATTGTTCTAGTGAGTGGCCATATGCAAATGTAAAAAACTAACAAAAAAAGGACAAGGACAAGTTCATATTATTGCTGGGACACCACTAAGAACATATGAACTACTGGAATAATTTGTGTTTGCTAACATTTCCACATGTTCTGTATCACTGTTTTTNGTTGATATGAAAACATTTAACATTTAAACATTTCTCCAAGGCAGATATATACTACTGCAACAGACATAGTATAAATAATACACGTGTATGCAGTTATATACCGCACTCTATTTAAAATGATGAAACATGTTTANACCAGAGAAAACTTCTCTTTAAATTGAAAAATAACATTAAACTTTCTTAAGACCAGAACTCATTCAGGGCAATTGAAATAAAATATCTAAATCCAGTGATGCACAAACACACAGAGGAATGTGCCTTATTTGGTTCTAATTCTCAGTGCAAAATCACCCCGCTACAGCTACTCCAAGATGTTTTCTTTAGAAACCATTAATCCATGCAAATTGAAGCCGAGTTAGACATTACCCATCCATGAAACATGTCTGTGTGATCACATCAAAAATCCCCCAGGGAAACCTATAGGACGTTTCCATGAAAACCAATCGTCGAGAGGCCGCTGAAATATCATCACACAGGTATATACTGTAATAAAACCAAGTTGACATCTCATCCAGCTATGCATGAGTTTATTGGATTTATTGTAAATGTTTTCATTGTGCTCCTTTTCAAAGTGTCCCATATGAAGCAGGAATGTCACCAAGAATATACCCATAAAATGTCACTGCATTGTCAGGCGAGTAGCGTACAAGGAGTCCAGCATAACAGAGTATGGCATATATTTTACAGATTACTTACAGAACACAATGCATTCTGGGAGAAGGACAGGCAATGGCATGATACTTAAATGATCTGTACTTATTTCATGCACTACCTAGATTTTTTATTTTATGTAATGTCTGTATTACCTGTACAATTAATATAACACCTGTACTACTTGTATGAACTGTATATTTGCATCGGCTAAACTAGCTGTGTTATGTAGAGAGAGAGAGAGAGATTCAGAGGCTAGATTCAGATTTACACTCTCATGGCTTACACTCTCATTGGCAAAACCATGTTGAATTACAGGGGAGGTAAATTGAATAAGTCAAGAGAGATGATGTTTCCAGCCAAAGTCTAATAACAGTGTAACAGTAACACTGGTCAGTATCTGTGTGCAACATGCAACAATAAATTACTCTCCCTGCATGCAAACACTGACATTCATTTTACCTCCCCTGCAATTCAACATGGTTTTGTCCATGAGAGTGTAAGTCCTGAGATTAATGGTGGCCATACACGAGAATGATATAGTTCTCATGGTGGCCTTTGAAAAAAAACGGCATCACGCATATACAACATCCTCTCTGGCTACATAGTAGGCGCCATAGCATTGGAGGAAGCAGCTGGGCACTCCTCCGGTGCCAGCGAAAACACNTGAAACTTAAGTATATTTTTATTTATTTTATTTCTATTTTTTTTACAATATGTTTTGTTTACGTTTTTCACGTTTTATCACCGTTTGTGTTTTTTTTTTGTAAGTGCCCATTCATGGCAGGATTTTTGCCCAAAACCCAAAATAATTGTGGGTTTTGGCCAAAAATCTGCCTATGAATGGCCACCTTAAGTCATGAGATTATAAGTCTGAATCTGGCCCAGAGAGAGAGAGAGAAATGGGGATTCTAAGATATATATATATATATATATATATATATATAAAACACATGCATGTTTCATTGGTAATGGGGAAATGGTGGGGGGTGGCGTGACTTTACCTAGTGTGCTCAGACACTTAGAACCATACCATCCTGTACCACCTATATTAAGTGTATCTGTTGCCTGTAATATCTTACACAGAAACTAAAATTGATCTATAGTAGATCAAAAAACAGTGCATTTTGAAATTAGCGCACCTCTACCATATAAAGAAACTTACTATTCTATACCCAAAACGCACATATTTATTAATACCACCATTGGAGAAGAATATATATTCAATAGACAAAAAGTGCAAAGTGCAAGTGCAAAGCGAAAAAAATAAACAAATGATATTTTTTAAAAATAGAAATACAGCAGAAACAATTTTAGTTTCTGTGTATATAGTTAATGTGCATTATAGCAGCACTTTACATTAATAATCTCTAATAATTTCTAGTGCAGTCCTATTTTTCTTTGGTTCTAGCCTGTAATATCTTAATAACAATTAGTAACTGTGATTTTTATCTCCACTAATTCTATTACCTGTACTGTCTGCCCTAACTGTATTACCTGTACTACAATACTTGTATTATTATTATTATTATTATTATTAATAATAATAACGCTTATTTATTATTTTTATTTATTTATCTGTATATTTACAAAAAAATATTTACCTGTACTTTACTTTACTGTACTTTTTTATACCTGTGAATAATTGAAATCTAAAGATTCAACACATGTACAAAATAAATGGCATAACACATAAAGTGTAGAGTTAGAGAGTTAAAGAAAGAACAGGTGCGAGTGTATGCCAACAATGAGAGGTGCAAACTATCATTATTCATATTGCTTAGCTTTTACCCAAATGCTGGGCCAATCTGATTGTAAACTGAACTGGGAAAATCCATCTCTCAGTTACAGTATAATCTGCTTGCACCGGTTACCTCCCCTGCAGTTCGACAAGCCTAAGTGTACAATACTAAACTCTGGATCAGCACATCAATGTGTCCTCATCAAGCGACATTTGTATTTTACATATGTATACATAGAGATTTTCCAATAAACATAATAGATTTATTCACCTTTATTGTTTCATTCAGGACTGTAATTAAATCTCCAATGTTTCTTGAGTTTTTAAATACTTATGAACATTACACCCTCATTCAGCACAAGGCAATGTATCCTGCTGTGGTAGGTGAAACATGCAGACATATAACTGATGATACGCCTGCCTGGAACATACATCATCATGGCAGAACAGAAGCTATATGCTTGGCTTGCATTGGGGGAATTATTTAATTACAGATTAAAATTACCTTTAGCTCTGTAGTTACCACATCTACAGCAAAGCTCAGTATAATGTCTCAGATCCCCCTTCATACACTAGATGTCACCACTAAACCAGCAATACATACAGCTATTGTCTCTTATCCATTTTAATTGGGATGTAGCAGAAGGTTCAATAGTCTTGATAAATAAGTAATTTGCCAAAAGGAACAATGAAGCAATGTTCATGACAAACAACACTTTAATATCTGGAATCGAGCATTTATAATACATAGCCAAAATAGAAAACGTGAATCTAATGACCATGTCTAATGCACTGATTTTAATTTGAAATAAATCCCCAATGATTTGAATTGATTAATCCTATATGATAAGGTTAACGCGGCATATAATGGAGTGGGGTATAAAGTGTATCTATTAAACTTCAATTGACTATTGATCCTTATGGTTACACTATATACCAAGGTGACGTTATACCTTCTCCTGCTAGTGCTTTATTTCCACTGCAATCTCCAGGGGGTTTCCCTCTGGGTCTGGTGATCATTTTATATATGGTCCATGTGAAGGTGGTGTCAGGAATTANAAAGATAAACAGACAATGAATTTCTAAAATGAAGGGAAAGGTAACGGGGAGTAAAGGAAGTCAGGGAAGGGAGAAAGTGGGACAGAAAGAGAAGGTAGGGAAAGAAAGAGGGAAAGAGGAAGAAATGAGAGAGAGAGAGGGGAAGAGGGAGAAGGAGGGGGAGAGCGAGGGCAGGGAGAGAGAGAGAGTGGTGGAGAGAGAAAGGGGGAGGGAGAGAGGAGGGAAGAGAGAGGGAGAGGGAGAAAGAGAGAGGGAGGGAGGGGGATAGAGAGGGAGAGAGAGGGGGGGAGATAGAGGGAGAGGGAGAGAAAGAGAGAGAGAGGAAGGGAGAGAGGGAAGGAGGGAGAGAGAGAGAGAGAGAGGTAAATAAAGGGTGAAAGAAGAAAGTGAAAGAAGAAAGTGAGAGAGAGAGTGAGAGAGAAGGAGTGAAAGAAAAGTAAGAAGGAGTGGGGGGGGGAGTATGAGAGATGTAGAGGAGAAGAAACAGCAGGAAGAGAGATAGAGGCAAAGAAGAAAAGAAGAGGGGGAAAGAGAGCTGAAAAACTAATGGGATGTAAAGAACCAGAGAGTGAGTGGAAAAACATAGGTAAAAGAGAGGACAGTAAGAAAAAGGAAGGTTGAGAAAGAGAAAGAAACTTTAAGTGATTGAGAGGCTAGAGAGGAAGGATGAAAGTGTGAGAGAAGAGAAATAGTGAGAAGGGTTAAAGATGGGAAAGGTGGAAGTGGGTGAGTAAGCAGAGAGAGGAGGGATGAGAGAGGGAGAGAGAATGTTTGATATATAGCTAGAGAAATGAGAGAGAGAGAGAATGTATAAGAAGTGAGAGGGCATAGAGGATGTGTGAGAGTGGGAAAGGAGAAATAAAAATAAGGAATGGTGAGAGTGACACAGGAGGGAGAGACGAAAGATGAAGGGGGGGGGGACAGGGAAAGAGGAGGGAATGAGAAAGTGGATGTGAGTAAAGGGGGGAAGCATGACTATGGGAGAGGAGGGAGATGTAGACTATTAGAGATGGGCGGGCGAGAATGAGGAGACTCCTGTTTTCCTGTGTGTTTGCTAGCACAACCCCTGCTCCATGAGTCTAAGCAATACAACTTCATAGGCAAGCAAGGAGCCAGCCTGATTCCTACTGTCACACAATGGACGTTCCAGGTAACATTTCCCATATCCTCTATGCTCAGTATTTCACCTAGAAGTTTCAGTCCCTAATGCTGCCCTCCAGCAGTGTGATAAGGATATGCTCTCATTCCATTCCTTCACGTTCTCTGTAGATTTACAGTAGAGTTAAGGATTTTCTTTTACTTTCTCTTAGCTTTTTGGAGTTATTGATTTGTCTGCTGTAATGACCTTTAGATCAGGTCAGAAGCNCAGGCTATGGTAAAGTTTATCAGCCCGGATTATGTCTTATGTTCTCACCATCACTATCTATGAGATATAGAAACACTGGTGTCAAGTGCAAGATCGAGCGATCACAGGCGATCATAGGGCATTGTGCAGATACAGATCTATTGAGTGAGTGTAATGTAANAAGGTGCCGAGCAATCCATGCTGTTATGTGGTCACTTTGTAGTTTGGACTGTTAGGGGCTTGTGATTGTCACTTCAATGTTTCATGCGTTCGATTAAAGGTTCAAGACACCAAGCAAACTGAGAGCGATCATCTGAAGAGCAGTCTGTAGACTCCCGGCTGCAAGTGCATTCGCTGACACCACCCTGGGCTCAGATCGCCTGGCAGGATGAATCTATGGAGGAATGCTGCAGGACACAGGAGAGCCGGAGCCGCCAGCAAACCCTTCAAGTGGGAGCAGAGCTTCGTGCGAGCGGCGAAGCTGCTCCTGTCCATGGTGCTGATGCTGATGGCGCCCCCTGCCGGCAGCGCTCAGAACGACACCGAACCCATCGTGCTGGAGGGAAAGTGCCTGGTGGTCTGCGATTCCAACCCGTCTTCAGACGGGGCGATCACGTCGTCTTTGGGGATATCAGTGCGATCTGGCAGTGCCAAAGTGGCCTTCTCGGCTATTAGGAATACCAACCACGAGCCCTCTGAGATGAGTAACCGCACCATGACTATATACTTCGATCAGGTATAGTGTTCTGTATGACATGAATAAATGTATGTTATATAAAGCAAGAGTTACCTTCCCAGGCATCATTGCACATCATCTAACAGTGCATTGTATCCGATCCATGTATTACATGCCACACAGCCCATAGCAGAACATTCACTTTCCCAGTGACATGTAACTGACACTTGTATTCTTGTATTGGAAAACGTGCCCTTATCTAAATAGTAATAAAAATAAAATAACAATAATAATCAAAATTCTTCTATTTATAACGTGACAGCGTAAGGATTCACCTATCACAAAAGTTTGCTTCTAGTTTCCTTTTAAATGAATTTGTTTTAAAAGTTCCCCATTGACAGGACGTTGTGCAGATGTGTCTGAGGCCATGTTATGAGTCTGGATTTATAGAGTGTGAAGTGTCCTCAATCAACTAAATAGACTACTTGACAAAGTACCCAAGTATATAGCAGCAGCAGCTGTGCACACTGTCATCTTGTAAAGGTGCNAGTATTATACTGCATGTCCACATTCAAATGCTACAATTTACCCGTTAATACAAAGCACTGGAAATAATGACATATATTATATACAAGTTACTTTCTAAGAAGTCATGAAACAATAAATTATGTCTCATTTCTTCCATAAGGTCTTGCTGAGACATGACTCTTATAGATATTGTAGCCATAGATATAGTAGAATACTGTCTTTCATTCTGGCGTATATTTAATCATCGTAATGTTTTAATTGTGGGGTATAGGGAATACATGGCTGCCCATAGTTATGGTGTATTCTATATAGATAGATAGATAGATAGATAGATAGATAGATAAAGCAGTGGAAGGTGCCCTTCAGCCTCATAGTGCTTCTTTTATCACTTTTCCCCTATATTGTTATTTTAGCTATCACTCTAGGAAGTTGTTGCTGTTATATATTGCCAGACTGCTGCCTCACCTTGGCTTTACACCTCATTTTAATGCATGCTGGATGAGACTGGCTTACTTATAATGAAGAAGAAGAACTGAACAACACAGGAGTAGCCTTCACAAAGCCAACGTGATTTATAGAGGCGTTAAAGCTGTCAGTGTCTCACTTATTGCTCAATGCTTTACTACTGTCATTTAACACGTGTCCTTTAACCTTCTTCTAGGTGCTAGTAAATATTGGGAACCACTTTGACCTTGCATCCAGTGCTTTTGTAGCTCCAAGGAAAGGCATCTATAGCTTCAGTTTTCACGTGGTTAAAGTGTACAACAGACAGACCATCCAGGTGAGTGGCCATATCCATGTCAGGTGTACTGTATAGTGTATATCATCTGCATTACAGCATATATACAGACACATTGTGACATGTATCAGGTGGATGAATAGGTCCCCATGGGATGTCTATACTGTGTGTGCCATCTGGTCATTCATTGGGTTTTATAGAAGCAGAAATGCTTTATACAGCAGTTTCATCGCATGGGATTATTGAGCATACCCTATATATCGAGCATGTCCTCTGGATGGGTGTCAGGTAAATGGGTGATTAGGCACAATATGCAATTAGGCAGATTTATGGCATGGGCCAGTCCTTAAATAACACGTCATATTTGTGACAATGTTTTCTATTCTCTTGCAGGTAAGTCTCATGCAGAACAACTACCCGGTGATATCTGCCTTTGCTGGAGATCAGGATGTCACCAGAGAAGCGGCCAGTAATGGGGTGCTGCTGCACATGGAGAGGGCTGACAAGGTGCACCTCAGACTGGACAGGGGGAACCTCATGGGAGGCTGGAAATATTCGACCTTCTCTGGCTTTTTAGTTTTTCCATTATAAGGAGATCCAAGGAGAACAGCAAGGATTGGGATATTCATATAGCCATTAATGTGGTGGAGCAAGATATTATTTCCAACATCCCTCCCAGATTGTCTCTGTAGAAGAATTCATTATCTTCTAGGTAAAATATTTACTATGGTATTGACATTTCCCTGGGAAACTGCGCCTCTAATTAGTTTTAGACGACAGTGATCTTTAGGATAAATGAAATTATCGACCTGAGCAATTTGTACCTGTGATTGTAAAGTCAATATCGGAATTTATTGTGGGGATCATTGACTTTTTGTTGTTGTTCTGAGACAAATATTCGGAGCACACAGTTGATGTGAGGGATAACAAAGAGAAGATTCACAATCCTGAATACGTGTTCTTGCAATGCTTTCTTTTGTGTTTGTATAGCCTTAAGAAACGAATGGCTTCAGTCTCAGTAATGTATATTTTTGGATTTCTGGACATGACTGTGTCAAGAAGTGCTTTATACAGACAAGCAACATTTGCACGATTGGAATTACCTATTTCGTTTTGTGTTGTTTGTGTATTTATTGAGATTTTATTTTCAGGGTGCTGACAATGTAAATTAGGTTGACCAATACGACAACGTATATAGCTGTAAAGCAAAGTAAAGCTTATCAATTAAAAGCTGTCTTTTATTTCCAAGTGTTTGCTTCAGCCTACGCTCCCTGTTTTAACGCACCCGATGCGCCAGCTTGCGCACACGCGCAACTTACCGCTGCCACTGCCACACTGGTCTCTTACTGCCACTGTCACACTAGTCTATAGTTATTTTTCTACACGGGTTTATGGTATTTATTCGGAAATTANTACTGGATCATGCTTTATATATATCAATGCAACGTATCAGTTGAAATGTATAAATGCAGTGTTACTATTGTTTGGGCTTTCCTTTAACTAATGTACATATTAATTNTGTAAGTTTGATATTTATAGAATACACTCATTATAAAACTTTGCTATATGTAATGGTTTGTAACCCCACGTTACAAAAAAGTATCAGATGTCTTTTATCGACCTCATCTAAAGTTCCTGAGTAAAATGGTGCGATATTGGTAATTAATTAATTAATTAATTAATTCATGTACCTGCTAATAGTGTAACTGATATTTATAAATGACACTCATTACATGACATTGCTATAGGTAGTAGTTTGTAAAATCCACGTTACAGATCAGATGTATCAGATGTCTCTTATTGGCATCAGCCAAAGTTCCTGAGCCATGATATTGCGATATTAATAATTCTAATAATGTACATACTAAGAGTGTAACTCTGATACTGATAGATTACACTCATTAAAGACATTGTTGTATGTAGTGGTTTGAAAAACCCCACTTTACAGAAATTATCAAATATTTCTTACTGACATCAGCTAAAGTTCCTGAGCCACGATATTGCGATATGACTATCGGTAAGGGAGCTGTCATGACTAAGCAGCCGGCTGTGGATTAGTGTATTAGAGTTTAAGACTCCAGAAATCTTTACTGTTACTGGATGTCAAGACNTAGCTCCGAGACAAAATGTATTATTCATCACACCAGGACATGAGACTATGCGCTACATAGAGGGGATCTGGAATATATGCATGATAAGATACATGTTACTATAATATTGCGATGTCTATAATAGTATAGTAGTAGTGATACATGCCTATTGTAAGTCTGAAATATTACAAACTTATACCCTGAGCAGGAAATCGACTGCATCTCAAAATATATTGAAGGACATAATTTATAGTTATTGCCCCAGCTCAATATCTGCTCAGCTTCTGATGCATTGTCTATTCTTACATAATATTTATATTTATATAAAATGGACCACAAAGCTGAAAGCCTCTTGCATATTTCATTGTATGGATTTACAGATCAATAATAATGTCAAATATATGACAGTTGTTTATTTGTTATTTCATAATAGCACTTTATGAGACAAACAATCTAAAATAGACACATGCATTAAACTACACAAAACATGTGTAAACAAAGTATAAATATATTCAAATATTTGGTAAGTTTTCTAGACTTGCTGGAAATCATTGTTAAAGGCTTCTATAAAAGTTTCTATATCTACTATATGGGCTGATCATGTAAGATGTAATCTAGATTCCTTATTTTTTCTTGCTAAAATAACAATGCATGTACTATATATTCCAATTCAATAGCAATGAAGATGTTTTGTATAGATCACATTTAGCAGTGTTTTCTGTTACTTGTAACTTGAGTTTTCACTTTCAGGAGAACCAACATGTTTACGCCAACTCCAGGACAGATATTGCATTGCATGCATTGTTTTCTTATTCATTTTATTGATTTTTTTTTTTACACCCTCTAACCACATTACAGAAAATGTAATGGACAGGCACCTATCTAAAGCTTATTGCTAATTAGGAGAATTCATCCCAAAACAATATTTCTTTTATTTTTTTNTTACAGAAAATGTAATGGACAGGCACCTATCTAAAGCTTATTGCTAATTAGGAGAATTCATCCCAAAACAATATTTCTTTTATTTTTTTATATGTCTTTTTCATATTTATTTATTNATTTAATTGANTCATTAATTAATGCATTAAATTAATTTGATTAATAGTGTACTAATATTTAATTCCAAAGTTAGCAATACTGTAGAAATGATTTCTGCTGACAGACAATGTCTTTCTGACTGTCAGTCTGTCTCTCTGATAGCCTCAAGCTTTATAGCCTGAAGGTACAAAAAGAAAATTGACACACACTGAAAAATCATTTTAATATATTTAGTCATTTTAATACTGGCTGNTTTTTAAACCCCAACACTGAAGAGCTTTTCATTAAGAGAGATTTTCATTAAGNGTTTATCTAAAAAATGTCACCTCTCAAAACTGTCCCCAGGTTTTNCACTTACCTCCCTCTGCATAGATTCAGGTTTTGCTGACGTAAATATATATACATTTTTTGTTTTGCTCACAACTCTGTATTAGTTATCGCTTTTATAATCTGCCAGTGCTAATCAGCTAAATATTATTGCATCAAATATTTCTCAGTAATAAAATATGGTCAGTCAAGTTTTCTTTTTATAGGTCAAACACAATAAATCAAGCAACACACTGAAGGGAAGAGGGAAGAGCATTCGATGGTATAGACGAAGAAATATCTGAAGTCCATTATAGTATCCATCAAGATATGGTAAGTGTCACCCTATGTGCCATTTTAATAACGAATAAAAATTGTTTAGAAAGTAGAAAAATGATCCAACTTTAGACAGGTCGGCCTAGGAATTATACACCACGCTTCTCGTGAATGAACCTGCTGTCATTTTCCGCAACTAAGTCAAACAAATGAAAAAATAAAACAAGAAAAACTAATTAATGACATATTTAAAATTGAAATTCCTAATGTAATATTTTCTGCATGTTTTTAATATTTTTGGTATTTGTAAACTCCCATTACTATAATAATAATTATTATTATTACTATGATATGAACATTCTCATCCATCTTGATCTTCATTTTTTCTGTAATCAGATTTGTAGGCCACAATCTCCCTTTTCCATTGTACAAATAAAACATTACTGCGTGGCTGATATGACAATTAAATAGAATCATTTGGTCAGTGGATCCATTAGGTTTACCCTTTCTGGATATGTTCATGATACATTATGCTTTGTATATTAGACTGTCTTATGGTTNTTAGTCAGTTACTTCAAAGACAACCTGTATTTGTGAAATACCTTAGTGTATATAGTTTATNCTNGTATACATACTGTTCAGGATCTGTGAATAAAAAGAATGTGTTTAAGGTATGAATATATACATATACTTAATACAAGATCATTCAATTTATTTGTAAAGTTATACTATTGAATCCTAAAGGAATGTTGTAGAGAAATGAGCAATCCAAATAATACTGGTCCACTAAGCTAGGCCACGGGCCACGAGTGCTCTGTCTTTTAAGTAATNAGTCAGTTCTATTAGTGAACATACTGGGTATATTCAAACTCAGATATAAAATAGAATGATCCTGCGTTTGGATAAGCTGTATGCGAATACTGGATCTTGTAGGAGACGGACACAAATGTAGGTTTTAGCTCTAAAGGCGAGCATGGACTTTTCCATTTAGACACATATCGGCTAAGAATAAAGCTTATGCATTGTCAGATACTTCCCCCAGCAGGGTTTATTCACTACAATAGAAATGTTTGTTATGCCTCTTGAGAATAATTGTAATCATGTGTATCAAAAATATATTAAAATTACTATTGAATAAAATGAACTAAATTTTTGCTAACTTGCTATGTCTGGGCAATCCACATTAATAGCACAATACATAAGTAACATTTCCTTATTATAACGTTGCATCTGTAAGGGCAATGCTACTGGAATTGTCTCATGAAGTGTCTGCTGCCAGTAGTTACACATTGCCTGAACTTACACATTGCATTTGTTGATCCAGATGTTTAGGGTTGGACTTATAGGCAAGAACACGTCCTTACTGTTTATTGACTATGATAGGCTATCCATATCCTACCTCCATAGAAAGCAGGGGACTGCAGATGTGAGCTACATTGGGTTTTCTATTACCTTATGTGTGCGCTGCTCTGTCCTATGCAGAGTTACTGTACTCTACATTCATTTTCATGTACCCCAGACTGGATCAAGGCCACTGTTTTTTCTTCTACTACAATTTTATTTTCATTAGTCACTTTATCTCTTTGAGTGCATATAAGTTTTTATAGCCTTGCGTGACATTGTTTTCTGGTTAAATATTTATTATTTTTATAATAAATTGCTACTATGCGTCAGTTTTTAGGATTGGCTCCTTATCTCACATGTTACTGTCATAAGCAAAAGGATGGAGAGGTGAATCATGTGTCAGGGCTGATCCAGAGCAAGTCTAGACCTGGGCAAAACCAAACATTGAAATGCAGGGGAGGCAACTGTAAACTGTGGAAACATAATTAAAGTTTAGACGTGATGTTTCCACGTCCAATTCTAATTTACAGGTTACTCATAAAGCTATGCAGTTTGTGAGATTTTTTTGCAAAAGCAAAGTGTTTTGTCTTCATGCAAAATATACAAAAAATAAATTCGTATCCACCCCTCGCATTGCAACATTGCTTTGCTCAGGTCTACAACTGCACCTAAAAAACAGTGCAACTCTGAATCAGCCACACCTTGTGAATTTTGATTTGAAGATGACGTCCTAATTAGTCAGGACTTTCTACTGTCTTCACGTTGTCGCAAATGATCGACATGCAAGTTTCATTCTGGTACTACACATATACTCAGGAGATGGTGTGCAGAAACCACCCTATTAATTCTTCAGTTTACCCCTGTCTACATATACCTTTTGTCTTATCTTGTGTGTACATTTTTAAATATTCTGATATTAAATACTTAAGTAGAGATACAGGAATAAAAAAAAATAATAATAATAATAAAAGTATAATTGAGTACTAATATGGACTAGCTGGAAAAACAATTATTCATACAATAGGGAACNGCCAAGTACAGACCATAAGATACTAGGAATTCTTCATATTACATGTTTCAATTGTGTTTGTCTAGATTGTGCAGTTTAGTGTAATTTATGTATTATGCTGGCTATACACCAGTGAAATGCACATAAAATTGGTTATGATTTACTTGAACCTTAGTACAGTATTGCAACATCGCACCTGATATCGGCCTGGTGTATGGCCAGCATTAGTCTTGACTATAGTAAATGATGTTGAATGTAATATTGACTTTTATTTATTATATAATAGCTGGAACCCGGGATTTTAAGAATGTTTATTTACAAAAATCAATTTCCACATTTGTTTACATACAACCTCTGATCGAGTAATTTGGAATAGTCAGAGAGCAGAGAATTCTGGGAAACCCTGCTAATGCTCTCTTTGATAATAAACATTAAGATCATGACAAAACATGACGATGCAAAACACTTGATGTGAGGCACTACCCATATGAAAACTTTATTTTTGCATTTTGCACACAGATACTGACTAGTGTTAATGTTACAATGTTATACGATGTAGGATAGGAAACATCAACTCTAATACAGTTTGCAACTAATGAAATTTACACCTCCCCTGCAATTCAACATGGTTTTACCCANAGCATCTTATGGGCCTGTTAATTACCCTGGTAATTCACACACTACCCTGGTCAACACCATTCACACTGAACCAGGGTAGCGNCGTTCACACTGAGTGCACTACCCGGGCAGTTCAGTCAACTACCCGGGTTGTGCACTCANTAATAATAACGGGGTATTAGTAATGTGTCAGCAGTTACACTGTGATGAACTCTGTCTTGGGAGCTCTTTTTTTTATAAGACTTTAAAACCCAATGTCATAAGATTTCTATGTCTACAAAATTCCGTGGCTTAAATTTACTAAACAGTGAGATTGGAAAAGCCAGGATGTTGCCAATAGCAACCAAACAGATTCAAGCTTTCAGTTTCATTTTACATACTTGGAATTGTTAGCTCAAATTTGTTGATTTGTTGTCATGGGCAACATCCCATATAAATTTAGGCCCATATGTGTAAACATATAGTTATACCACCAGAATGTGTTGGTTAATTGCCAGGAAGTGGTACAATATTAACAGAACAAATGGTAATGTATGATACTGTGGTTTATCCAGTTAGAAGAACTGTCAAGATCTACATAAAGAACCAGTCTTAGAAGGCAAAGGATGGTGTGAGGTGGGGATATAGAAGCAAGGAGTAGAGCAGCTTATGGTGGAAGCAGACTGTAAACAAGTGGAAACAGAAGACATGTGTAAAGCGATGGTGCTAGAGATGAGGCAGAATAAAATGGAAGAGTAATATTGAAACATGATGTAGACATGATATCAATATGTAATTAGGTGGTGGACTTAACATGGAAGACATTTTATAACCAACATTTTTAACCACTATTAAAATAATTTTTAAAAAATCTAAAAATCTTTTTTCTTACTGTTANAATTATATAATCACTCATGTTTTATTGTAACAACCCAAGTATAGATAATCAATTGATAAAATGTGTTTGTTTGAAATGATTGTGGACAGGATCCTAACTCCCAATTAGACTACAGATGCATGTTTATCAGATGCACGGTCACTTGCAATAGCAGGGTCATAATATCCACACATCCATGCTGTCAATCCGCTGGCCACCTTAAGTTTCTTACTCAAGAAACAAAATGGTGACAGATCAGAAATCTGGATGAGTACCTAATGTCACNTGTACCTACTAGCAACACAATGTTTTAAAAGCACCAATATGATGACTCATTAATTCTTCTCAAGTGTAATTAACCTGTGCATATGAAAAAGCCCAATGCAGCAATATGAGACATCCTCAGGCCATATAAATGTCATCACCTACTGCAAGTGCTACAGCATCCGCTCATGGAACATGTTTGTAAATNTGACAACTCTGTCCTTATTTTACCTTGAATTTGGATACAAAGTTGAAAATATTTGTACTGTCAGCTAGGGAAAACATGTGATGAGCTTTGATAGCAGATGTTTGTTTTAAGTGGGGAACAAAGAATGGGAAAAGCATCTTTACCAGGATCAAAAGCACTTAAGAGTTTATTTCATTAAACATACATCTGGTCGTGCAATTGTCACAACATGTTTTTCCAGTGAATTTTGATTTATGATCTCATAATACTATTGTTACCATTTTTCCTGGTATCCTGGGAGCACCAGACAGTCTCCCAGGAACCACNCTGANGNAGAGATTTAATGTAAATCACAACCTCAGCNCTGATCNGTACTTTATGAATGGACGTGACTTTATGATGTCACACCCGCCCATTCATAGTAAATGTAATAGGATTTCCATCCAGGGGTGTGGCTTTGGGTGCGATTTGCATAACAAATGCACCCCCGCTCCGCTGCACCCCCTTTGGTGCCGGGTCTGGGTTTAAAACCAGGACCATCAACTTTCAGCTATAACACTGCCTGCACGTTCTAAGTTTGCCTCCCTANAGTTGAACATTGTTATTGTTCAGATCTACATTTGGTTATTTTGTTTAGCTATTGTTATGAACTCTAGATCAGACCCTTTTTTGGGGCTATACACAATGCAAAGCAATTTTAAAGAAATGGAATCAGGACATGAGACTGAATAGGTCTGAACCAAATAAAAACTTAAAAAAAATTTTCTAAATGTTTTTGATTTAATTGTGACTAATCAAGTCTTTCCCCCAGTAAAAAGTTAAATAAAACATGCCAAATATAAGTAAATAAATAAATAAATATATTACAAAGTAGCGTATGGGTTTGTATCATCATCTGTCAAAAACCACAATACTGTTTAACACTCTCCCAAGGGCATTTTATAATGATCCACTCCCGAGGTAACTTGGCCACTTTATCATTCTTCACTCTAATCATTTTATGTCATGGGTACAAAATGCTAGCAGAAAGAGCCTGCCAAATATCTCCGGATAATGCACGGATTTGTTTAATTTTGCATGAATGTGTAAAGAGTTACTTCTGTTCCATTTGTTATAAATTATGTAAATGTTCTTTCAAATATCATTTTGTAGACTGTGCGCTATAGCCTGGCTTAACTCCTACCATGCCAGAGAAAAACGCTAGCAAAGATTTTAATTGTGCATTTCAANGTCATTTTAGTCATCTCGCAGCAATGTGTTATTATCATGTTTTACAGATTTATAGAATCTTAAAGCAATTACAGGTCAGAATCCATTGCCAAAAGGGATTTCAAGTGTGAATGGAAAATCGTGTTTTCATACTACTTTCAGAGAACTGTGATAATAAATACTGACAAGTCTCTTACTACTGATCCAAAGAGTCGCATGACAAGGGATAGCTTCATTCCTAACTCTGCTTATCTTGCTCCTAATAGGATCAAAATAAGATTAAGTAATGTTTTCTACTGTGAAAGTATGTATAATGTGTTTACATTGCTTCCCATCAATAACCTGGGTTTTTGATGCTGGAATGTTGCTGTATCACATACTAGCCAAATCTCATATCCCATTTACACTGCACCTTAGATCCGGNTAATGGTGGGTACATATCAGAAAGATAATTTTGATATGACCCTTTCAGTGTGTACTCACAAACATGCTGCAGATCATTTCAGACAGTCTGTGGTCATTTGAAATGATTGTTAGCAGTTTCTAATATTTTTGATCAGCGATGTCTGCAAAAAACTTCATTGTGTACTGAACACACGATCTTCAGAGCAACTATTCCCATTGAATATTANGTATCTGGTGGACAAGTGCATTNTTGCAGCCTATTATAGCAGCAAAGCATTGTGGNATTGTAAACACANTGAAGCCTGTAGTTCGTTAGAAGAGCCGATCGACTGAAAACAGCAATATTGCGCTGATGTGTACAAATTTTACATTTCCAGGTTAACCCTGTACACACTGAACCTGGGCAATAATGGTTATGTAAAGAATACACAAGCTTTCAGAATCACCTGCTGATCAAGGTTGATTTTCCATTTGGCACTTGCACAGGCATCTGTAATTTCTGATGTGTACATGTTATGACCCTTTCAGACTTGAGGGGAATAATACTTCAATCAACCTGCAATAGAGCTATTTCTCTGCATAACAATTCCTTCTTCTGTGCCTCCACCATTCATTCACAGGAGTCATAAACCTAATGTTCATTCACAGGAGTCATAAACCTAATGTAAGCCCTGTCTATCAAGCTCATTGGTATGAGGAGAATGGTTAGCATTCACATATATGTAAGATGTATACTGTGGTGGTGTGAGTGCAGCTCACTTGACATGGAATGCTTGAGTATCAGAAGATACAAGAAAGTGATCTTAGATTAGTGTAAAGAGT
>JABWIB010011452.1:0-17441 GCA_016617825.1 Platyplectrum ornatum | reverse complement strand
TGCAACATGCAACAATAAAGTATTCTCCCTGCATGCAAACACTAACATTCATTTTACCTCCCCTGCAATTCAACATGGTTTTACCCATGAGAGTGAAAAGGTGAATCCAACCCTATGTCAGCAAATAGTACATACATAGCATGGGGTACAGTGTATTGGTACAGAGTAATAACAAAGAAGGTTGGGAAGCATATCATATATTACACTGGGGGAAGACAGGAGGGAGGAGATGGGCTCAGGTTGAGGTAGATATAGCAACAAATAAAAACAATTCGGTGACAGTGTACCCATTCCACCTTGAAGGTGGTATGCCAGAGAAACAAAACACTATATAAGGAATAACCTTCATCAGTTGAGTTTATTGTAGAATACTACAATTAGTAGTACTGTACTGTAAGTTATATAGAAAGCACTGGTACAGCAAGATTCATTTCCCTTTGTTTATTAATAGTTTTTAGTAAGGGATACAATAATTCAATTTGCTTCTGAATCAGTGTGAATCAGTATGCCAGCCTAGTTTGCATATTTGCAATGTAATGTGAAGTCTTGCCATCATGTAAGAAAGTGGTTCCCAAACTTTCTCAATTGAGGCACAGTTAAGGTCTACCAATGCACCCCTTTTGTAGCGCCTATACAAGACATAACATTGTATTTCCTAGCAACATGGAACCACGTCTTAAAAAACATTCTGCGTCACCCAAGAGGGCCTAGGCGCACTGATGTAAGCACAACCTGGCCCACCTTCTAGAAGCTTTGTGCCTACTCATCCCAAATAAAAATAAAATGAGAATATACTGGTCATTTCCACAGTATTTGCCTTCTGAATGATTCATTACTGGATTAGATTGTCAGGATATAATAGTGGAGCTAACTGGCTATTCAGAGCAAACACACAGAAGTATAGGTACTGCGGTACATTTTAATAAAATATCCATTGTTAGTTACAGTGTCTTAGAAATGTAGAAATCATTAAAGTGCTTCATACAGCCAGGCCTCATCATGAGAGCATTATTATATGCTGTCCATTGACTGAAGCATAAAATGAACTGCAAACAAATAACTATTAAAGTAAGTGTTCAGAGCAGTTTATATGTGAATAACTCTCACTCATAAATGTGATTGAAAGTCTATCCTTAATATGCCAATGACACAAAGGCACAAAATGATCATTATATAAAATGTATGCGAGAACAGTACCAAATGTTCCATGGTAGTAATGAACATTGTAATCAGTTATATACATTATTCATACAACATTTTACCATATCAGGGATGCAAACTATTACCATATTATAAAGGATGCTTATTATTTGCATAGCGAAGTGTTCCAGTACTAGGTAATTACTGTAAGTACTGAAATCATGTAAAACATTAGTTGTCATCTTATGTACCTATAGGATCTATACTATACATTTTGTGAAGGAGTCTGATTGATTTATCTTACAATGGATTACAGCAGACAAATGGGCTAATAGACAGCTGAGTATAAGTACTACTTCTAAGTAGTGATGGAAAATGTAGTTCATTTGATTGGTTCATAATGTAACACCTTATATATTGGGAAAGCTGTACTGAGACTAGTCATTCATGTGCCTGGCTTTAAACCACAAATAGATCAGCCATGCAGCAAGTAGGAAATGTAATGTATACATCATTATATATGTGCACATTTTTATATATGTATGGTACATTTATAGGACTTGTGTAAATACTCAATCACTTTGCAATAATTTTAAAACATTGTTGAAGTCAGGATAGTTTCTTTGTTTATAATTCATGTGATATGATTTTGGCTGTGGGAATGGATGGTTAGGGTCAGAGCAGCATCTTTTGCATGGTGATCTGATCATATCAATGAATTTGCAATCAAACTACATTACTATTAACTATTATTACTGTATTCGATTTCTTATCATTATTATTATTAGCTTTATTACTTTTATAGTTATATGGGGCTCTGGAGCGTATTTGCACATCTTTGAATACATATGATACTGGAAGAATTGTCAACTTGTAACATTAATTAATGTAAAGCTGTGGTGGGCATGACAGGAGNTGGTATCTGATGGTGAAGGTTCTTCACTGGTCTCATCCACACTGAAATCTGAATGATCCTTTATCATTTACTTGAGAGAAGCAGCGACCTGACACCCATAGGGGGAAATTTACAAAAGGTTGATTTTTATTTCTCGCTGGAGTGTGGCGTATTTTATGGTGAGAATTGATTTCAGTTTTGTATTTTCTATTGGTCGTGTTTCTAAATCCTTACCTGTATAAAACTCACCCAAAACACGTGCATGTAAACTCGCCAGGATGAGTTTACTCACATACAGTTGATAGTATTCACTATGCGTCATGAATGATTCTCACCCAAAACTAGCATGTGAGTTTTCTGAAAACTCGCCCATACAAACAGACCTGCTTTTTGTATGTAAATTTTAGAATCTCACTATGCATCCATCAACTCCTGATAAATTTTATCTTCCATACCTTTTTTTGCATGTAAGTGTGTTTGAGTTTTTTAACATTTTAAACTCAAAAACATGTTCTACACGTTTATTCTTAAACATAATTGCACAAAACTGATTATGGCTAGCATAGTTATGCGGTCTGAATGTATCATTAAAACCATCTTTCTGTAAGTGTGACCTTTATGTGTTTTTTGTTTTGTTGTACTTTCATTATTCCTATATTACAATTAAACATGTCTAATATTGTAATGGTTCAAATATTAAAGTTTTCCCACGAAATTTTTATTATATAATTAAATTAAATACGTTGATTTTGTCACAATTGTGTGACATTATTTTGTAAAGGTAACAAAATCTTTACACATTTTGTTCATGTGTGTTACACATACAACTGTACTATTCTTGGTATTCATTATAAATAAGGAAGTAATATGCAATTCAACAAATAACTAATCTCATCAGGATGAGAGCAGAAACCTGCCAAGGTGAGAATTAAAAATGTAAACTCACCCTAAAACTCACACAAAAACTCGCCATAAAACTCGCATGTGAGAAAAACACGCCAAACAAACCCAACCAATACTAATACTTAAACTCACCCAAAAAACACGCCACACAAAACAGACGAGTCACGGCGAGAAATTCTCACCACAAACCTTGACCATTAGTAAATTTCCCCCATAGTCTTTTTGTTGGTACCGAGTTGTTATGTGGTGGTATGTTACCTGGAATTAGTCATAGACTCTATGTATATGTCCCCTTCTACCATTTTTTCTGTACCCTTTTGAAAATAGACAAATATAGACAATTGATGAAAAAAAATGTGAAAAATCATTCACTTTCCAAATGCAACTTTGATCCTTGGGCCTAAATTTACTAAACTGCAGGATTGTAAAAATGAGGATGTTGCCCATAGCAGCTAGAGTTCTAGTACGTAAAATTAAACTGAGTGCTTCTGATTGGTTGCTATGGACAACATCCCCACCTTTACAATCTTGCAGTTTAGTAAATTTAGATCTTGGTGTTTTATTATTTTCTGTATGTCAGTTATTACATATATTATACATATGTGTGATTCCAGATCATAAGGATGAGTTCATGTGCTGACATCTGTGGGTCCAAGCAGTCACAAAGCACTCCTGAAGGAGGTTACCATCGCTATGGAGTTCGGTCGTACCTGCACCAGTTCTATGAGGATTGTACCGCTTCAATTTGGGAATATGATGATGATTTTCAGATACAGAGATCGCCCAGTAGGTGGAGCTCTATTTTCTGGAAGGTAAGTAGACGATTGTAATGGGCCAACCAAATTATTTGGTACATATTAGAGCATGTGATTTTCTAACTGCAATGTATGTGTTGCTGAAAACAATAAAGGTGACTAAAGTCTAAATAGTGTAAATATGTATATCAATTTTCACCATGACATTTATAGTGTGGGACTGGATCATAGGCAAATCATTATCTTTTGTTTTTTGGGTGGGGGAGTCAAGGAATGAACTGGCCATTTCTTCAAATTCATTCTCCTATACAGCAAAGGACTGTCAACTACTGTCACATCTTTACCAGGGGTCCGATTTGGGACACTGAAGGGGGAAGTGACAATGGGCTATATTTATATAGTCACATTTGTCTTAATATACTATATGGGCCATATGGAACTATATAAGTCCAAAAAGCATAGGATATCAGAGCACACATTGACATTATTGATATTCTGATCTTTGAACCTCATAGACATATATGCTTTAAACCCATGTTTCTTACTGGGCATGTTAGCCTATGATATGACTAATTGTATAAGGAGGCTGTATAGATATATCTATGTCTTTTTCACAAAACACAAGTACATTTATCATATCTAATATTCCTTTTTACTGTAGTAGCATAATGTGTAACTGTCCTCTCATTGCACATTGATTAAAATAATTATTTTTGCTTTTTGCAGTGTACTTTATTGTTTTTAACCTTAACTTATAAAGACTAAACTGTTAGAGTTAATGTATTTTGCAATATTTTTACCTCTTATTTTTATTTATACTCTGCTTGGAGGGTATACCTTGTTTAGTATTCAGCATTTATATTGATACATTGTAGAAAATGTAGAAAATGTAGAAAATGTGTTTGCTCTATGAAGGGCTGTAGTGAAAATACATCACTGTTTAAGAGGGAGAAGACATATTTTAACTCTACCCTAAATATAGTTTTAATAATAAATAATAATTTTTATAAACCCATAAAACATTTAAAACAATGTAATATACCAGTCACCACCAGCATAACTTCTTCTTTATTATGCTATTGTCAGTTACAGATCTCTATTAATCTCTTAGGGCTGGATTCAGCTTTTCACTCTCATGACTTACACTCATGACTTACACTCTCATGGGTAAAACCATGTTGAATTGCAGGGGGGGGTAAAATGAATGTCAGTGTGTGCATGCAGGGGGAATACTTTATTTTTGCAATTTGCACACAGATACTGACCAGCGTTACTGTTACACTGTTATTACATTTGGGCTGGAAACATCAGCTGTCACCTGTTATCCTGATTGCAACTAATTAAATTTACCTCCCCTGCAACATGGTTTTGCCCATGAGAGAAGTCATGAGAGTGAAAAGCTGAATCTGGCCCTTAATCTCCCCAACCCAACAACAAAATCACAGTGGTCTCAGACCTGTTGCTTTGATATCATTACTATCTGTTTAATTCATCCATTCACCTCAATGAACAAATTGCTTTTCCAGTAATTCATTGTCAGGATGCATTGCGGTACCACCAGTCTGACAGTAAATTCTTTTACTATGTTATTATTGTTTGTGTCTGCAAATACTCTACGGTATGACTTAATCTCATATAGTTATCATTACTGTGATTCCAGATCTTTAGCTACTTAAACAAATATATATTATATGAATTGACACAAAGGAGAAGAAAATAAACAGTATCTAAACTACTATGCTATCTGCAAAACAAAATGTAGGAATATTAGTTACAGTATACATATTTGCAAGCTGTATCCTCCTCAATGTCGATGTAAAACACACACAATGTCAATGTAGAACATGCACCAATACTGTACATACACACAAATATATATATATATATATATATATATATATATATATATATATTAGAAACAAATGAAGTTAAGGGTGCATCTGAAAAAAGGGGGTTCTAAGCTGTCCCAACTCCACACCTATTCTTTAATGTTACTCTATGTATGTGCTAGATTCACTATCATAAATAAATCTGATGTGACAGTAATTCAATATAGCCTAAAATCTAAGACACCTCATAGTAATATGTTAAGTTTATCATGCTTGGCCAGTAACATCTTAGTCCAGAATTATTACAATTTGCAATGATCCCTATTTACTCAGAATTACGTGGTAATTACATGGTACATTTCCAATTACCAGTATATTTTACTTCAGTCATAATTAATATCCACTTTTCTTTTATAATAAGAGTTTTAGTGAACATATTTGTTTTCATTTTAAAATCATAAAACTAAAAACTAAATGATGTTTTTCATTCATTTGATAAAACAGGAGATTGGTCCAGTTGTTTTCACCAGAAAGAAATGTCTGACGAGGGAAAGACTATATATGTGAATTGGAAGTGTAGTCTTTTACGAGTCAGTTAAACATTTCCAGGCCCCAAAACCAGGTTAACTTGAGACAAGTTTACAATATTAACCACATTGGATACATCTATGAAGAATTGAAAAAGCTGCATCACTAACATAAATGGCATATAAAATCCACTACCCACTCTCAGTATTTACCTTATAGGTGTCCATAGTCAGGTTTTAATGCAACATATCATATCATTGAAAATAGTGAAACATTAATGGATTGTAAGATTGTGACATTAACCTTTTAAATGAATATTTAGTTTGCATTAAGTAGGCATGTCCCCATTATATTTTGTAAATACATATTAAAATAAAAGGTGCCTACAAAGATTGTGAAGTAAAAAGCATGGCTAATTTAGACTAGACTTCATAGTAGACCACACATTAGTGATCTCTTAATACACATACATATGTTCTTATGCTTGACATTCAAGTACATAACACTGGTTTACTGACTTGCAAACTTTCCTTACAGGTCGGACTCATATCGGGCATTATCCTCATGCTGACAGGTATAACGGTACTTGCTGTTGGGTTTCTGGTAACACCAAAAATCGAAGCCTTTGGAGAAGAAGATTTTGTTGTTGTGGATAGTCATGCTGTCCAATTTAATGGTGCGCTTGATATTTGTAAATTGTCAGGTGCAATTATGTTTTGCATTGGGGGAACTACATTGGCGGCTTGTCTTCTAATGTCTGCGTTTGCTAAGAGTTACTCCAAAGAAGAGAAGTACCTACAACAAAAATTTAAAGAGAAAATAGCAGACCTTAAGGCTCATGTGCACCCTGTGATGAAGGCCCCAGCCCCTGGAGAATCGAAGATACCTGTCACTCTGTCCAAAGTTCAGAATGTCCAACCTTCATCTGAAACCTGACATTTACCCATCATTGTAAACGTAATTAAATTGAAAAGGTCAGCTTTTGTGAGTGTTACAGTAAAGTCTTATTTTGCAGTACAGTCTCACTGTACCTGAAAAATACCTGAATAGGCCAATAATAGCAAAATGTGAAAAAGATCCTCAGTTCTTGTGTATTGGTTAACCTTCTGAATTCAAACTGTTAACGTTCACAATATTCCATCAAAAATCCCCAGTGACAACAGCAAAACACTGTTTGTGTTGTGTTTTCGTCTCACTATACTTAGCTTACTACCCATCAGAAACACACTACGAGGAAATCTTTTCATAGTCACTAAGAAGAGAGAAAAATCTATAGTACGATGAGCTTGCGATGTGATTCAGGGGTTCTAGAATTCAAACACTTCTACAGACATAAATTCATCTTCTCTCTACAGTTTGTGTGCTTATCAGTTGTATTGTCAGTCCATGTTGTGCGCAGTATTGTCCCATGCTCCCAGTTCAATGAATAGTATTTAAGGTCTTCTACTGCAAGCCCTTTCACTTGGACTGTCATTATTGGGGTTAATGTGACATTTAACAGTGCTGAGGGGACTTAATTCTATCACCCATGGCAAACACAGTGGTTCTTTACAAATGAGAACGTTTTATATATCAGCATAAGGGAAGATTGTTTTGTTTAGATTCCCAAAGAGGAAATAAAACATTTAACCTAACAGCATGGGTTGGCAGGCAAATACTGGGAATGGGGACTGGTCTGTCCTGATTGAGGTGATTGACCAGTGATGCTCAGGTTACAGATATTACAACAGTGCATATGTGCTATATGTTAAAAGATATGGACAATGCCTTAAAGGTTTTAAATCTAAGTCAACCGTATACACCAAAACAGTGAACTACATTTCCTTATAGATGACAGCCTAAAAAGCATAAATAGTAACATAATATTTCACAGCATATATAAACCACATGGCTCATGTAGTCTGCACAATCTATCCAACCTATGAAGCAAGCCGTTCCTGCACCCACCTCCCACTGGAGCTCTAATCATTCATATCAGTACCACCCCCCAGGAGTAACATCCAAATTCATATTGTATACTTACATATATTAAGATAAAAGATGTATCAACATTTATATGGAATCTGGTCAAATACCACTTTTCAATCCCATTCTAACCATTGTCATTGCCCGCGCCTTGGGGGCCGAGCCTAGCTGGCACTCAATGATCATAAACCAGCTGAGTAACGTAGCTGTTCTTTTTATGTACCACTATATTAAAATGAAAAAGTGGATGTTCCTCCTGAACCCTGCACAAGCTCAGGGCTGATGGAGGAGAGTTTTAATTATTAAAAGCCATGTTACAACACAGCCCTATACACCTCACAATTATTACATTGCTTAATTAAAGACTAAATGTTGTAGAACTGAATACAAGGCACTATACAGACTTTATTATTATAGACTAGTAGTGCATTGCTGCACATTTTTCTTAAAGCTTTTTTTTTTTAAATACTTGTTTTAATTTTTATTATAATTAAATCGTACATACACAAAACCTATTTAAATAAAAAAAAATTTACTTTGAAACATGCCATCTTGTGTGTGCTGCTGCATTACACCTCTCAGCTTATTTGCCTATACAAGTTAATTTGCTGTTTTGTAATACTACCTTTGAAGGTCTGGATAGGGCAGCCACAATTGTCGTAGTGTGCATGGGCACTTCTGCTGTGATTAGCTCCCATGACACTTTAATACATATCCTCGCAGTACTTTGTACATTGGTAACGCTTACACATTTTACATATCCTTTTTAGCAACAGATGCCATCATGTACTTATAAATAGTTTCTTATAGTCTTTTTTGCTTCTTTATTTTCCCTCTTTATACTTTCCACTTACTGCATATACTCGGGTATGAGCCCTTTAGGCTTATACTCGAGTCATAGTCCTGTATGATGTCAATACGTTGTCCCAGTTTTTGGAGGTTAAAGTAGGCACCTCGGCTTATATTCGGGTTGGCTTATACTCCAGTATATACAGTATTTTTTGCTTTCACTGAGCTCCTTTCTCACATTGAAAGCATTGACATGTAAAGACATTACGTCAATGAGAGTAAAGTACAGTGGTAGACTGGGCCTGATTAAAAATAAAAGTACTGCTCAATGCCACTGCCTCTATACCTCTACAGCCACGCCTGGCGAACATGCCAGACAATGGTCTATTGTACCATGGGTGCAGCATCCATGTCAGAGTAGGCAGTGCCCTGTAGGGGCATTAAGGCATTTATGTTATATATACACACTTATTAGCAATCCACTGGCCAGCAATACTTAACTACATGGTAAGTATTTGACTTCAAAGCCTTTCAGTCATAGATAATAGCTCTGGTGCCCCCCTCATTTCTTCTTCCCCCTCCTAACACAGTCACTGAAGCCTGATGCAGATATAAGGAGATATAGGCCAGCATACTCCATTGAGTAGCCCTAGTTAAGAGAAGAAGGTAAGCTGGGGTTTCTTTTTTTAATTATGTTTGGTATCTTTTTTTTTATTTTACGGTATTTCTTACCAACCAGCAACATAAATGTGCACTGCCCCCCTTATTATACCACCAATAGTACATGTGCCACTTATTGAAAACTCCTAAGTAACAAAAAATGCTTAGTTTTTAGGAGTATAATATCCCATTGCTGAAATAAACGGTTGTTCTTCAGTTTCTTTTTGTATTACTATTATGCAGCAGCAGAACTAAAATAACAATAGAAATCATGTTATAACATACGTGATTTGCAAAGAAGAATTATTTTGGTTGATTTAGCAGCTCTCAGGCCCACGCTTCAATGTATTATAATTATCACTGTTAATGGTATTTAAGCAGATGTCATAGTCTTGATTGTGCAGTGATCTGCGAACATTTAAAGCACTTTTCACCTTAAGTCCAGTACATCTCTTATTATGGAAAAGGCATCAAAAACAGCTAATGCACTGCTTATACCCATAGTCTTGCATTAAAGGTCTTGTAGAAGCATTCCTCTGCATTGTTGTTTAATTCAACAATAATTTCATCAGGGCAGCACAGCCTTATATTATATTATAATATACTAAAATACAAAAACGTAATGACAAATACTCAGAACAAATATGATTAACTGAATGGAAATAGATTTGCATACTATGAATACTACTGTTGAATATCAGTGTTCTGTCTCAGTTACTTATCTATTATTCAATGTTTTTTATTCGCTCATATGTTGAGTGGGACCTCCACAAAGTGAAGTCTCCAAAACTTTACATATATTTGTTTAAATTAAAATAAATAGACATTTTGTGGGACCTGGCAGACAAAGAAGTCAAATATAATGAAATAATTAGGGTAAATAGCATCATGTAGTGTCTTAAAGCTGCCCATATCCATTGGAACTAACACAGCAAAGTCTTAAAAAAGAAAATGAAAAATCTCATTATAACCTTGTGGGAAAGGTTCAATAAGATATAGAACCCTGCGCAGGATAATACAGGGCACTCTGCTAGCAATTATGGTACAGAATAATTGTTCATTTTTTATCTACAACGTATGAACGGGAATTTTAATTATGAGCAACCAATGGAGGAAATGTGCCCAGATTCCTATGGGAGTTCACCCTGTATTGAATTCTCCCGAAAGTGATAAATATGCATATACTCATTAAAATGAACAATGTTAAATGAGTTAAATATACACTTATTGAAATGTTAATCTTTTCTGATCTAGGTTCCACTGCAACATAGGTAATACATTGCTGTCAGTTTAGAAGCAAAATACAATTCTATAGAGTTAAAGTAGTTGTCCACAAGAATGGAATACTTCTATTAGGCAGTAACAAAGCAACAATAATTGCGATGGTGATTGGGATCATGATCAGTGTCCATGGGCTCTTACGTTAATAAAATAAAAATAAAATATATATTTTTTAAAGACATGTAAAAACAGAAACTTTTATTTTTTACTTATCCAAGATAGTAGATTAAATACTTCCATAGAAAATAAAGGTTTTTNAAAAAAACTAAATATAACTTTTTAAAATAAACAATTGTTCTTAAGCCTAAGAAAAAGACAAACGACATTTGTTCTTGGCTACATCATATCAATAAACATTTTCATATCATTTTTGGAACATGTGATTTTAATTTGTAAATTTGCATTTAAAACATGCAGGACCTAATCCAGAGTTGATCTTTTATATTTTGTCTTTAGCTAGAAGTGCAGGGGGAGTGAGCATTGCGCATCTAAAATACAGTTGGTTTATATATATACTCTGAATAGAAAGTGCACCGTGTGTGTATTCCGTATTCACTAAACACACTTGGTTAGGTCTGCAGATCAAAAGCAACCAAGCAGAAAATGTTTTTTGTTACTTAACTTGTTATTAATCAATCACAAAAAGTTGCTGATAGAGTGCTAGCTATAACAGACACATTGCGTATTGTTAATAAATAACATATATTAGCTCCTCACTCGTATGTTCGCCTAATAGTTGAGTTTTCTACATACTGAAAATGAAGACTGGTGTGCAAAATATACAAACACATATGCAAAAGTGTAAATCCTTGTGTATAGTTCTGGAAGAAAAAGAATTCTGTCATTTGTGATGTTTGTGTATATAAGTAATAATATTTGTTTTTGTACCTATCACAATGCACATTAACTCTGATGCAGTAGTCAGCAATTACTGTAATGCTTCTGTTTACTAATCAACAGGAAAAGTATCAAAATGTCAAGCTTCTATTTTTTATTATCAGTGCCAAATCCTTTATAAGAATATTCCTTTTACGATTATAATCCATTTTCCTTGAATTGTGAGATAAACTAATCAATTAAAAAGCAGAAATGTATATTTTTGCTTGCGTATTGTTTCCAATCGTATATTTAAGCTACAGTACCATACAATGAAATACATGCATTTCCACTTCCCAGCATAAATATAGCATTTAGCATGTAGGGCTAAGCCTGTATTTTCTTGCACAGACTGGTTTCACCATATTACATCAGTTCTTGCCAATTATAAAAGTAGGCCACAAAGCAGAAGGAGCTAGTCACATAATCCTCCCAGTCTCATCATTTTTCACACTGATAATATCCAAGGTTTTGTTTTCTTTATATAAAATGTACATTCTCAGGTTGTAAAAATGACCGTGCAAGCAAGTCTGTCAGAGCACACGTGCGATCCCTTCGCCATATGACGTGTGCAATGAGTCATCTCGAATGTTTCCAATGTTTTGCTGTTGAGTTTACCATAAGAAGTCATCCTCATTTTTCATTGTCTGAAAATAAAAGATCGCTGAGCAAAGAAAACTGTTTTTAACGTGTCAAATGACTGCCTTGTCAAGTTTGTCTGCAAAATAATGATTGTTAATTATTGACTTGAGGCTTTTTCTTCATACAGACAGAATACAAACTAGTTGGTGTGATATTAAATATATTTCAGTGTTCGAAGTGGTGGTATGGAAACATAGAAATAAGAAGTCAGTGGAGATTTATTGTTTATCAAGAGAAGTAATGGTATGGCATACCCTGTATACAGCCCCCTTTGAGCCCTGATATATTTTTTATACTCATATAATCAATACTTGAATAGGTAGTGTGAATAAGTACTAGTACTAGTCACCTAAATTTATCATTTATATCCCCATCGTAGTATAACTTTCATATGACCCCCAAGCATGTCCTCATATACTCCATTGTAGTGATCCCCATGATATTATAGTGGCTGGATTTTTTAAAACAATATAAATTGTATGCAACACTGGCTAGATTTCCAACATCCATACCTTCAGTAACATGCAAATGTCGATAGTATTCATAATTAGTCTTACCGTTGCTAACAGTTAAAGGGCCGACAAGGTCCTAAATCTTACCCTAACCACAGCCAAAACCTAACCTTGGTCTAATACTACACCTAGTCCTAATTTGAGTACTTACCTGCTAATGCTGCATTCCAGTTGAGTTTCAAGAAGTCAGTGTCATGAGGCAGTCTATGTAGCAGAAACTGATTGACATTATCAATAACAAACAATTTGGTCAGGAGAAGGGTGTCAGTCTACGATCCGTCAAGGTAAGTTTATGATCTTAACTTGACAAACAACATTGCAGCCCTCACTGTTATAAAGAATGGGCGGGACTTGATTATCTAAAGCCCCGCCCATCCATAGCAAATGTGTAACCATGGTTTTAACTACACCCCAGAGCAATGACTAGCACTTAGAGTGCTTATTGATATAGAGTACCTTAACTCCCTCTCCCCTGCTTTACATTGGCATCAGTGTCTGCGCTGATCATCAATGAAAGTCATATACTTCTGCTCCAGTTTGGACAAAATTACCTGATTGAAACAGGGACAGAGGACTTACATAGAGACTTTTGGGAAATATTAATATGCAAATAAAATAAATTATATGCTATCTGGTCAATAGTTTGCATGTGTTGTCTGAATACATTATAGTAAGCAGGAAAAGGTAATTTTTATATCATTATGTTTTGCATTGAGATAAATAGTGAGGGATACAAGGATAACGAACAGGATTTATCTCATTGAAGCTTACAATCTAAGGAAGACAATCATTGTATTTACATCCATTGTAAAATGTTCTATTTTGTCCATAAAACACAATGGTTAATATGGTCCTTTATAATGAATTGTTTATTTGTTTTTTTATTTAAATATATCTCAAATTCCTTTTATTTTCCATACTTCTATGCTTCTGCATCTCCATCAGAAATGTCCACTTTGATCAGTTTGATCACAATCCATAGTATTTATATGTGAAAACTTTATGTCCTTTAGTGTTGGTGATGATCTTGATTTAGGGAACAGCAGACATTAACAGAAAATGCACTACATCGCAATGTGAGCATATAGATAAACCTGAGAATGTGTGAGAAGGCAATTCCATGACATGGTCTTTTGTATTGTATGATGTCAGTAAGCACAGTCCTGGCTTATTCATATATATGATGCTAGGTTTTGAGGACAAGATCAGAGGACAAAATAATTGGAAAAAGAACATGCATGTTGAAGGTCACTGCTTGAATAGCAATGCCACCTACAGTTTCTATCAATAGTATGTCATCACATGCATGGCTGGCTTATTATATGACTCATGATTTGCTTGATGTTGAAGATGTAGTGCTATTCTTCAACATAAATTTATGTAATAAAAAGGCACAGTAAGATTTCAGAAGGAAGTACACACAGAATGTGATATTTGTTTTGTAACAAGATCAAAATACAAGGTTGAGGTTGAAAATAAGGGTGAAAGAGCGGTGTCAGCATGGGAGTTATGAAGACAAATCATGTTTTGATTAGAAATTGTGTAGACAGGATTTCTCCTGCTATAGTAATAACTGACCGGATAATGTGGAGCTTTCCTACTGACTGAGCAACACGCTGCATTATTCAATCTTTAAACTAATGCACACACAGTGACACACAGTTGTGACTGTCTGTTCACATGACATGACTTTATATATTTATATATATATTTATATCCCAACACACAGAAACAGTCAACCATCTTTTTCGAGGTAAAATAAAGGCTAAAGGCATATATGAAAAGGTTGGGGAAATTAATTCTGATGAAAAGGCACCGAGCTCAATGTTTGTCTCCTAGGTTTTTATATGTTTTCTGTTGATGACCCATGGGTCAGATGTGGCTCTGTAATTATTTTTAGCCTTTAGGCAGCATTACCACAGCTGATGCACTTCTCGTGGGACAGAAACAAACATACATTTTGCTCGGCTACTGTGTGTCATTATAGGAGCAGATAAATGCATCACTATTGCCAGTGTGGCATTATTCTTGTAGATCCATAATCATCCAAATGCACGTGACTTCAGTCAGGTCCATAAATATTGAGACATCAGCACAATTCTCATATATTGGGCTCAATACATCACCACGATGAATTTGAAATGAAACAAACAAGATTTTCCTTCAGCTTTAATGATGGTGTTTACATCCAAATCAGGTGAACAGTGTCGGAATTATAATCGTTTCCATATGTCCCTCCCACTTTTTAAGGGACCAAAAGTAATGGGACCATCAACTAAAAAGCTATCTCATGGACAGATGTCGTCTATTACCTCGTTATTTCATCATCAATTAAGCAGGTAATAGATCTGGAGTTGATTCTAGGTGTGAGGTTTGCATCTGGTTCAAAAATTTGCTGATGATTGTTTCCCTGGTGAGGAAAAACCCCTTCACAGTTGGCCAAATCAAAAACACTCTCCAGGAGGTAGGTGTATATGTGTCAAGGGAAGACTTCAAGAGTGAAAATATAGGGTTCACCACAAGATGTAAACCATTGGTGAGCCACAAAAACAGGAAGACTTGATTAGAGTCATTACAGTTCTGGAACAATATCTTATGGACAGATTAGACAATGGTCAACTTGTACTAGAGTCATGGGAATAGCACAGTATGGAGAAGTATAGGAACTGCTCATGATCCAAAACATACCATCATCATCAGTGAAGCATGTCATGGCGTGGGCATGTATGGCTGCCAATGAAACTTCCTCTGTTGTATTGATGATGTGACGGTTGACATAAGCAGCAGGATGAATTCTGAAGTGTTTCAGATAATATTATCTGCTCATATTCAGTCAAATGCTTCAGAACTCATTGGACCTTCACAGTACAGATGGACAATGACCCCAAAAGCAACCAAATATTGACTGCACTTATTTTCTAAATATTTTCTTCCATTCTGCCTTCGCCTGCTTTTTATTTATTTTCATTGAGACCTTTGCCTGTGATTTGTGCATCTGCATGTTTCTACCATATCAAATAAAACAAATTCTTAAAAAAAACCTTTATACATATAAATAATGGTTCAAGGTGGATGAATAGATGACTTGTGGTGACTTAGTATAAAACAGGAAAATATGTATTATCACATCATATAAATGTTTAAGTCCGAATAATATACTCCAATTTTCAAGAAGAGACTTGTTATAGAAGCCCTGGATGCTCTATAATATGGATGAATGAGGACAACACATGGAATATTGTGATAACAGACAGCTATCCATTTTGTCATAGTATCCATCTCTTTAAAAGGACTGTTTATTTGTAACATCTAATTTATACAGTTGGGTTAGTTGCCTAGAATTATCATCATTGTCCTGGTCTCAATCAGCTCTGAAAGATGAAAGGTGACCATGAATTGTGATGTATTCTGAATTCACAGTAATAATACCTATGTTTATAATGTTAATACATAAAATGATGGAGACAATAAAGATGAAGAAACTAAAAATGTGTACATTTAAAATGGAGACTTATTAAAAATGAAGATTCAGTAGTAATGTTGACATAGTCTTAATGAAGATCCAGTGATAATGTAATAATGTCTACCAGTGGGAGAACAGAGCAGAGTGCCAGCAGGTGAAAAGAGGTAAGTACCAGTGGGGAAAAAGTGTTATAGTGGGAATAAAGTGGAGCTGCAGGTGAACAAAGGGAAGTGGCAGCAGTAGAAAAGAGCCAGCAAGGGAACAGAATAAAGAGCGGCAGTGGGGGATCAGAGGGACTGGCCATCAGGTGTACAGAGCAAAGTGAAGTGACAGTGGGGGAACAGAGCATTGTGCAAAGCAAAGCAACAGTACAAAGAGACGTGACAGCAGGAGAACAGAGCAGAGTTTCCCTCTTGGCACTTCTTGCACTCCAAATCAAACATTATATATTACTATGTAGTATGTGTCAGCTGGTGCTGCTTCTACACTGTATGGCTCCCAGTGTGAACAGTCAAAAAACAACCTCCTTCCCGTAGACCCCCCTCAGTAAATGAAGCTTTACCCTCATTTTAAAATACAATAAATAAAAGCTCATTTTTAATTTATGTAAGTATGCACCTACCCTCTCTCTCAATAAATGTAGTTTGTTAAAGTGTACATATGCTGTCTGGATAAGGTCCATAATTTAGATATAATTTATATATATTACAAGTTCAGGCTTTAAGGTGCTCTAGTGACTTCCTTTCTCTAGTCTCTTCATATACAGAAGAATTACCTGGAGCGGCACTCATGATACTTTAAATTCAGGTAAGAGGTTACATCAACAACAGTCGGTGTAATCCAAATTTCAGTCAGTTAATACCAAAAATACGATGTTAAAATTATTTAAGAGAAAAAATATTATTTTTGTTATTTTCCAGATAAGTATTAATGGACCCCAGTCTTCTACATGAAATGAAGAAAGCCACTATTTACTATTTTGAAACCAATATTTATGACACTCTGACATTTCAATTCAGTGGTATGACAATTCAATTCAGTAACTCATGAATATTTAACCCCTTTAAGACACAGCCTATTTGGTCCTTCATGACACAGCCCTATTTTACACATCTGACATGTGTCACTTTATGTGGTAATAACTTTTTAATGCTTTAACGTATCCAACTGATTCTGAGATTGTTTTTTCGTGACATATTGTAC
>JABWIB010011450.1:0-12523 GCA_016617825.1 Platyplectrum ornatum | reverse complement strand
AGAACTGGAACGGGTCCAGAGAAGGGCAACAAAACTGATAAGGGGTATAGAGTCACTGAGTTATGAGGAACGGCTAGCAAGTTTAGGCATGTTTACTTTAGAAAAGAGGCGTCTAAGAGGTGATATGATCACCATCTATAAATATATTAGGGGTCAGTACAGAGATCTTTCACATGAACTCTTTACCCATCGTACCGTACAGAGGACACATGGTCACCCGCTAAGATTAGAAGAAAGGAAGCTTCCTAACCAGCAGAGGAAAGGCTTCTTTACAGTAAGGGCAGTGAGGATATGGAATTTATTGCCTGAGAAGGTTATGATGGCAGGATCAATAGATGTATTTAAGGGGTTAGACACATTTTTAGAGGAAAAGGATATCCAGGAGCTCTTGTATATTTAATCTGGATCACCTTCAATTCCTTAATTAGGATTGCAGAAGATCCAGTATGTATAACAAGGAGATACACAGAATCAAGACAGGAATGTGGCCCCGCTCAAATAGGAGCTTTAATGCAAAAATAACCGCACAGGACGTCTCGAGTTTTTAAAGATTTGCTAGCTTGCTGTCTTGTGTATTTTAATGTGATGTGTGTAAAGTTAATGGCCAGTGTTGCACATCTTTGCTATAGTTAATTGCATGTTTTTCCATCAGAGTAGAATAAATAGGTAAAATCATCACCATTATGACTGCATCTGCCAAGACATTTGAGACTGGATCTAACTTACTGGGTTAGATCTAGTTATGGCTATACTATGGCTATACTATCAGTGAACCCTAACCTCTTATTACCGTTTATTAACCCTATAAAATAGCATTTTGCCGCCCATAATACTATTGGAAACAATCCAGATCTGTCTCATGAATATATTTTATATGTAAAATGCTGGTGTATTCTGATATTGTTGATTGGAAAACACTTATCTCACACTTTTTTTTTTCCCCACCGTGTGGAAAGGTCACATCCTCTACCTGATGTTTGAACGTGTCCAGCTTGTCTTCAGTGTTTGGAAGTGGTGTTCTGTAATCGATCTCTGGCACATTTATAATAGATAAAATGTCTTTCTGTCTTCCAGGACATTCGAGCATGCCCTTATGTCAGCAGGTTTAGACTTTCGTTCAGACAGGCTATGGGAAATGTATATAAACTATGAAACTGAGCAAGGAAACCTAAGTGGAGTCACATCTATTTACAGTCGTTTGCTGGGAATTCCTACACAACTTTATGCCTGCCATTTTCAAAGGTAAATCAGGATGAAATCTATAATCATTGTGAAGAATGCTGCACTAGCAGCTGACGGATATTTTTACTTCCCTCCAGAAGCCTTTAGAAAGTCCTATGTTATGTGTGCAGTTTATTTGAGAAAATGCAATATTTGCATTTGTTAGTGCACTTATGAATTTTGCCTGATTTATTGAAGTATAGATATACACTACCGTTTTACTTTAACATCCAGCATATTTTTGCTGTTACTGCTTGCGAATGGCTAATATTTTCCTCACATTGTGTTTAAGTAGCTCCTTTTGCGGGGTTTTGCTTGGCTTACCATATTGTAATGCAATATGAGGGTGTTGCCTAAAATTAATGAGGAAATTTGATTCCTGTGTACTGAATAGGGTCATTTCAGAACAGCCAAAAAAGTGACAGTCTATTTGCTTTTGCTGTAACCTTGTTTGTACTTGGAGTATACATTTTCCTCTTCCAAAGCACAATTAATGAAGATCCAGAATAGAGTGACTGAGGACTGATGTTTTGCCATTATTGGTTGCCATTGCTCGTGTGTCCTATGTGGAAATATATTAATGATCTGGCATTTCTAAAACAGTTCTAAGTAGGGTTTGTTTATATTGAGCTGTGGGTATATGAAGTCACTCTTTGGGAATCCCTTTTACATGACACCAGTTTAAAAGCATGTAATTCTAGGTAGAATTGTGCTTGAGCTGGAGTTGTCAGCCATCTAACTCTGCGCTCTGCTGTCATTAACAGATTAAGTATCGTACCTTGCAGAGTGTTTATTTTCAAAGGGGGCGTGAAGGACTGTCCCCTGGACATGAAATGCTGCTTTACAGATTGAGTGAATGAGTAGGTTGTATAACCTTCCTTCCTTAATTGAATCCCTGTATTTGCATTCTCTAGAGGTTTATTTTCATGCCCACTTTTCCCCTTCCAGATTTAAGGACCACATACAGGGTAATCTTCCAAGAACATTCTTAACAGACGAAAAGTTCATTGAGCTGCGGAAAGAATTGGCTTCTATGAATCAGAGTAATATTGAGTACCCTACAGGCTTGGAAGAAATCTCTGACCCAGCACAGGTGAGGTGCACCATATACCTGTCATGAGACCTCTGCAGTTTGTTTCATTGTAGGGCGTTGGTTAATTGTCATTATCTTGTAGCGTACGACTGAAGTAGAGAACATGCGTCACCGCATCATAGAAGTGCACCAAGAGATTTTCAACCTCAATGAGAATGAAGTGCACAAGCGATGGACTTTTGAGGAAGGGGTAGGTTTTATTTTTTTTTTTTATTTACAGACAACCTAATCTGTCAGCAATGTTACTTTTTTCTATTTTACTCAATAAGTAATATGTAATATTTTTGTCTTCTGAAGATCAAGCGACCATACTTTCACGTGAAAGCTTTGGAAAAGGCCCAGCTAAATAACTGGAAAGAGTATTTGGACTTTGAAATCGAGAATGCATCACACGAGCGCGTGGTCATCCTGTTTGAGAGATGCGTTATTGCCTGTGCCTGCTACGAGGAGTTCTGGATCAAGGTACGATCCATCATATATCCCGAGCGACAACCTTCTTCATTAACACATTGAACGCGTGCCTAAGCCTGTATACTTGTTGAATTCTGTTCATCTATAACTATATCTATTGCATTAGGGGATGGTCTGCTTGCAACCAGATTTGACCGCTGCATATGCCAACAGCGTTGCCTCCCTTCGCCCTTCCTTACAGAATCTAGTCTAGTGGTTCAATAAAGGTGCTGACTGGGTTTCAAACAAGAATTTTTTTGTTCACGTTTTACATTGTTCATAGATTAACAATCTCATTCTCTTGTATTTAGTATGCCAAGTACATGGAGAATCACAGCGTTGAAGGCGCCAGACATGTGTACAGCAGGGCCTGCCAGGTTCATCTCCTCAAGAAGCCTTTAGCCCACTTATTATGGGCCGGATTTGAGGAACAGCAGGGTAAGAACGTCAACCCTTGTGTCAACAGTTAACAGCCAGACTACCAATGAAAAGCCATGGCAGATGAGCAGGAGTACGCTGGGCTTGAAAGGCGCCCTTCCTGCGCTCTCCTCTGCAGCACTGGTCTTATTCTCACTCAGACTGCTGTGACTGCCCCCAGACTCGGGCAATCCCTGGGTGCGAGAAAAGGGACATTTCCTTAGTATGAGCAATAAGTATTGAGAGACTGCTGCTTCTATGGCCTCAGCGATTTATGGCTCCATTCATTTCAGACGTAATAGTGGCAGCCACTACTGTGCACGTCTGATAGTAAATAATGTGGCTTTTAATGCTGTTTATTTTTAGCAGAGGCAGTTCATAGCAGCGACTGCTTCTACTACGCCAGCTTTTCATTAAATGATAGTAATAAAAAACAACAAAGAATATTTATGAAACAATAGTATTTTTTATATAAATAAAGCTATTTCATGTTTTTCGTGCCACCCATCTACCGACCTATTTCTGGTGAGAACTCTAACAGCAAGTGTTTGCTACTCCCAGAATGTTCTGACTGTATTTGATCTCCTAGGTAACTTTGAGGATGCCAAGTGCATATTAAAAACATTGGAAGAGTCACTGGAAGGTCTGCCTATGGTTCGATTGAGGAGAGTCAATTTAGAACGGCGACATGGAAACCTAACAGAGGCAGAAAACCTGTTGTCGGAAGCTATGAAGAATGCCAGCACTCCACATGAACATTCATTTTACGCAATAAAGCTTGCCCGTCATTACTTCAAAATTCAGAAAAACATTGTGAAGGCAAGGAAAGTGTTAAATGATGCCATTCAGAAAGACAAAGTAAGTGCCATGGGAAGTGTTGGTATAAGGTAGACAGTATGATGTGAATAATTCATCCTGTTGCTGGATGTTACTGGTCTGGTTACTGGTTGTGGGCAGACATTGGTATTGGTAGTCTGCATGTCTTGATTAGCCAACATTTGCTCCGTTCGCAAGGTTTGTCTTATCTCCAATGTAATGGGTGCTCTTATCAAGTGTAACAAGGTGCTGGCAAGAATGATGACTGTTAATCTATCTGTATGTCCTACATGTTGACAACTGTCCCTCTAAGCTGATTGCCAAGCTATTGCCTGGGGATCTGTAATGTTTATGTTAAGAAGAATGTCTCATTGCACCTCTTTCTATGCAGGAAAACACAAAGTTATACCTCAACCTCATTGATTTGGAGTTCAACGATGATGTGAAGCAAAATGAAACCAACATCTTGGGACATTTTGATAAAGTGATAAAAAGCTCAATGCCAATCACTAGTAGAATTACTTTTTCACAGAGGAGAGTTGAGTTTTTGGAAGATTTTGGTTCAGACATAAACAGGTCAGTGTAAATGTAATCTGAGTTCTGTTAATTTTTGTTTGACCTTTTGAATAATGTTCTGTTCTTGAGTTGCTTCTGACGGACGATGTCTGTATTTCAGATTGCTGACTGCGTATGAGGAACACCAGAAGCTCTTAAAAGAGCAAGAAGTTCTGAAGAGGAAATCTGAAAATGGGTGGGTGCACTTTTTAGCTTGTTTGCAGACTTCCATGGTTGCGCTTATTGGGCATTACAAAGTGTCCACCGTGCCGTACAATGGGGGAGTCAGACAGGTTGGGGAAGAGGGGGTCTTGCCTGCAAACTGACATTTTAAGGGAGATTGGAGATTTGAGATTTGATACATAGTGGTAATAACACACACATAATTTAGACTGATGCTAATTAACGGTATATTATTGGGATGTCAACGGAAACCCACACAGACATAGGGAGAACATACAAACTCCATAACGGAAAGGTTCAGGAATTGAACTTACCTGCAATGCTAACCAGTGAACCATCCGCACTGATCTTTACTCCAGAAGTGGTGTTCTGCACCACAGTAACAAGAGTGTTCATGGTTGCCTGGAGGACGTAGTGGTCCAAATTTATGGGACGCTTTGTGTGTGTGTGTGTATGTATATATATATGTATAAAATGTGTATATGTATAATGGTGCTTGCATTAAATGTGTTTTCAAGAGAGATTTGGACTGCCTAAACTTGTTTGTTTGCAATAGAATGCAGCTTGACACTTGCATTTGAAGCCTAGATGTGTCTAAACGTACAATAATGCTGCTCCCTGGTTGCAGGTGGATTGCTTGCACCTCTTCCACTTATTAAGCTTGAACACTGACAGTGTTTGCAATGTATAACAATGGCTTTGCCGTTTAGACAGATATTTGGCTTCTGTGTTTGGAACAATGCAGAAAAGCTTGTTCTCTTCAGCAAACAGTAAAATCTGTTAGCTGGTAGTGAAACGCACTAGTGTGTTTTGAACTTTGTATTTGAGCAGGAAATAATTTAATTTCAAAACTAAATGTACAAATTTATTTTTTAATTTTTTTTTTTTAAGAAACCCTTTTAATGTTATAAATTACAGATTTATTTATTTTTTGTTTTGCAGGTTGGAACAGCCTGATGCTAAAAGATTGCACACAGAGGAAAGCGGAGTGGTAGCTGCTGGTCCAATGGTTGCTGCCGCTGTAAACGCCACGGCAACTGCACAACCGGCATATAACTATAGCAACTGGTACCAGGTATATATATTTTTTTTTATATTACAGAAGATGCGGCTTTAAACATCTATGCCACAGAATAGGAGTAAGGTTAAATATAGTAGCCCCCCCTTAGTGCATTGCAGTAGTTTTCTCTGAGCATGTTTTTCCATAAGGGTTAATTTATGAACACAACACGTTTTTTAGTAAGTTATGTTGACCAACACAGATCATAAATCCTGTGTTACCCACGTCTGTGAGATCTATTTATATATGTGTGTGTTTTGTATGTGTAAACTATCTGATATATTGTAATGGGGATACTAGAAATGCAAATGATGCCTTTTATATATTGAAATACTTACCCAATGTATGTTTTATTTTAGCAACATTACAACTACCAGACAGCCTGGAATTATCAACAGTATTATCACCCTCCTTCCACTTGATGGCCTACTAATTCCTTCCCAATGATTTTCACATCAGGCTGACCTAAATGATTACATTTGTCTTTAGACTGGGGGAATGTTTATGGTATCCAGATTTACTAATAGTGGGAGCATTGATTTCCCCACCACTCCCTTTATATTTTCTTTGTTCCAGCTTTTCCTTCATTGGAAGTGAGTATCTATTATTCAATTTGAAGTATTTTTTTTTATATATTCCTGAGATTTTGTATAAATGTAAACTTATGGGGCATAAGTTGTTTAAATCATAAGAAGTGTTTAAAAAGGGATGCATAAAGCGATCGCCTGAAATCGGGCCACGTTCTAACATGTAATTACATGATACAACATTTATATTGGGGATTTTTGTTTTGCAAAGCATCTGGATACTGAAAGGAAATGTTTCCATATTCATCTTGTATGTAACTTTTATCACAATTTGTCATGGGTTTTGTTGTTAATAAACAGTTGGCTATATACACCTGTCTGATTAGAGTATGTATTAATGTGGTCTGTCTCTTTTTTACTTTTAAGCTTAAATTCCACAACCATAAATGTATGTTACTCGAGCAAGATATGTGGGACGTGTGAACTTACTGTTCACTTAGCATTTGTTATACAGGATGTATAACTGGCTACATATCTATGGTTGCCATTTCTATAGTACTGTTATTGTGCTGTGTATATAAAGATGGAAGCAGGTGTAGGAATCAAGTTGGTACAGAAGGTATTGTGAAACTATGAGTCCCAACAGGTACACGTAGCTGGTGTCTATCAAAAGATAATTGGCCTTGTTGGCTATGTCTGGTATAAGTGTAGTAGGTGNTTGGAGTTATTACTGGTGCTGCTCCAAGCCTGTGATTAGGTGACATTAGATGCCATTTAAAAGTATATGATGATACAAAAATGGATTGTTAGGGAAGCACAAAATAGCTGTGCTTTCATCTCCTGCATTATGAGGTGAGGGCAAGCCACCNAGTCCCTCTGATACAAAGACAGGTCTGATAGAGAGCTGTTTCTCTACAATATAGGGGAAAGGATGGAGAATGCTCATAGATGAACGTGTTTTTACAATAATCGCAGCTTCTCCAATCTGCCACACATCCTATATATTTTTTGTTTTATGCATGGCTCATAAACATTAATGGATTCAATGAAGCTTCTTCCTAAATAAAAATCTGTGTTTGCACCAGTTTCCAGCTGGAGCAGCTGTGTGGGATAAAGCACATTGTCACCCAGTCTGCCTTCTGATCCTCCATACATGCCTTGAAAGATAGCAAGGCACAGTGCCAGGGAAATTGCTGTGCAGTGCCTGCTCATAAATAACCTACAGTCAGACACTGCCTGGACCACTGATGTTTATTTCATGTCTGGAATAGCGCAGTTCTTCATTGAAAGAGGCTCATTATCTCTGTCACTCCACAATGGTGAGTTAATAGTGTGTGCTTATACAACTCCATTGTTCNGTTAATCTCCCCCATGCTAAGAGTAGCACACAAACCCCTATATTACATTTTCCGCAATGTCCTTGCTTAAAAGCTAGAGGTTGAGATAGTATGTAAAGACTGAAGAAAGCTCTTGCTGCTTGGTATGTATACACACATACATTTGATTTATTACTTTTTGCTGTAAGAGACATTTCTGCATTGTGTCCTTTTAGCAATGTAATATGCCATATATACTCTCGTATAAGCCAACCCGAATATAAGCCGAAATGCCTAATTTCACCTTAAAAAACTGGGATAACTTATTAACATTGTATAGGACAATGACTCGAGTACCCGAGGGGGGGCACTTTCAGCTCAAAAAAGTGCTGAAAAACAAGGCTTATACTGGAGTATATACATTTACCTGTACATATCCTACTGTTTCCCCAATAATAAGACCTACCCTTATAATAATCCCTATCCTATTTTACAGTAAACTGTCTAAAGTAAGCCCTCCCCCCAAAATTAAGCCCTATCTAAATCACAATGAGGTGTCAATGGCAGTAATACTTGGGGGAACAATGAGGTCAATGGCAGCAGCACTTGGGGGCTATAACTGGATTAATAGGTCAATAAAATAAGCCCTACCCTGAAAATAAGCCCTATGGTGTTTTTTTTGTCCTGAAAAAAAATGATAGTGTCTTATTATCGGGGAAACAGTATATAATGAGTGTAGACAATACTGCATACTGTGCGTGCATGTTCAGTTGGCAATCATTCTATCCATCCACTGATTGAAGTTGCACGTTCTTCACATCTGGTAATATATTTATTTTGCTGGTGCAAAGATGTTCTTATCTCATTGTATATATGTAAAAGAAACTTCAACAATTAAGCTCATTTAGCTGCAGAACATTGCAACCATTTCCATTGAATGTAGAACACTTATAACGGTCTATTCCATATTGATACAATATAACAAGAACTGATTTACTGAAAAGAGAGAATAAAGACACCAACCTCCTATCCTCACAGCAAGGAGCTGCTCACACACACCATACCATGTTCATGGTTCTCATATTGCATACAGTGACCATGGATTGTCCAGTAGCAGGCAAGACCAGTGGTTCCCAAACTTTCTTAGTTTGAGGCATCCTAAAGCCAAAATAACTACCAAGCAGTCCCAGTGTGTTACGCTGATGCTGCCGCTACTCTTGCAGCATATACACAATGTTGTGGAATAATAAACTCAGCCTCTACATGGGCGCAGCACCCGGCAAGAGGTGCAGAGTTAGGGAACGACTGGGCCAGACTGTTCAACAAATAAGTCCTTGTCCTACACTGCCTGGCACTTAGACCCAGTTGTATAGTGTGGCCAGCATTAGGGCTACATCTGAAGGCCCTCTCATTTCAAAGTTTATCTTTGCTTTCTACACTCGGTCCAGTCATAAACATATAGCAGACTGTTTTAGGCTCTACTACCGTGCAAACTAGGAAACCACTTAAGAAGATGTGGGCCTGGTAGCTATTAGCCACATTTTAGGATTGCGAGCGTTTGTAACACTCGACCAGACGCAGACTTACATATTATTAAACCTATAGTGAATGGGCAAAACCACGTTTAATTGCAGGGGAGGTAAAATGAAAGTGTTTAGGGAGAATGCCTTGCTTGTTGCACACAGATACTGATTATTGTTATTAGACTTGGGCTAGTTAACATCTCTAATACTAAAAGAAACTAATTAAATTTACCTCCCCTGCAATTGAACATGGTTTTGCCCACCCGCTCGCAGGTTAAATAGTGCGTAAGTCTGGATCCAGTCCTGTGACAATATAACACCTCTGCAATGCCAAGCTACTGTAATGTATAGAATACCAAAGGATTGTGGGCGATAGGATGAGTATTATAAAGANAACTAATGTCAACTCACTGAATTAAAGAATGTTGCAATCTCCCAGAATTCTTTGTAAGTGTAAGAGAACTATATAAACCTATATGTCTCGAGAGCATCGCTGTGTAATGGCCCCCTCGCCTCCATCACTACCCTGAATGTAATTTTAACATTAAAGAAACCAATGTATTTGTTAGAGTCGCAATTCATTGCATAGTACAAAATAAAGAACATGTACATGTCTCACAACTACAAATAAAGAGCAACAAAGCAATAACATACAGCGATGGCAGTCAAAATCCCTTCTTCAAAGCTCATTATAAAAGAAACGTAAATAAAANAAAATGAACATAAAAAATATACTGCAATTCAAACGTGGCCATAATGCATTAAAGCAAATCGAGAAGGCTGTTAAGACACTACAGAGGGAAGGGGGGACTTCTTAGTCACGNGTCTAGCACTGAAGGTGGATAAAAGATGTCCCCTACCCTCACCATCTTCAGTTTGGCACATTCCACAAGTGAACTGCCCCCCCACCTCCCCCAACCTTTCTCTTTCTTCTACAAAACCCCACTTTAGCTAAGCGACCCATTGATGTTGGTTAACATGGCACACACTGCCCATAGCTGATTAGTAATGCCACCTAAGGCCAATGGCAAAACATTATCGAACAGGTGATACTGCCGAACCCGCTCGATGTCCTGATTGATGCAGATTCTTAAACGAGCAAGAGAGTTTATGTCTTTGTTGAGCCCTGAAGATTCCTCCATAGTCTTTTCTGAAGGGGGCATGCAGCTGACCACTTCCTCCCGCCCGTAGTGAGCGTCCCTCATATCCACGTCGTTCCTGGTGGCCTCTCTGACTTCCATGTCAGCGGGTTCGTGTTCTTCACATTCAGAGGTGGTCACCACTTCTTCTGCCACTTTCTCTTCAGTCACAACCTCTTCCACCACATCGCCCTCTCCTGCGGACTGCTCCAGTTCTACAATAGCATCCTCCACTGCCGAAGACGTGGTGACCACCAAGGTCTCCTGGCCCTCCTCAGAAGACGAGGCCAAGATGAACATGGTATTCTGGTCAGGCGACGGTTGGCTCAACACGACTGTCGCGTCGCAACAATCCCTAGGCAAGGCCGCTGTAATAATAGGAGGAATAACCACGAACGCGCCCACTGATTCCACCAAGTCCTGGATGAGGAAGTCCTTCTCTGTGATGACCCAGTCCCCAGGCTCCAACAAGTCCAAGATCCCAGAAGACTTCACAATGTCTCTCTTCGACGCACAGCCAGTATACAGCGGGCTTATAAATATGACCGCTCCGTGGGGAGCTATGCCGAGCAGGCCTTTGTAAGTCGCGTGGTTATAATAAATCTGAGATGTGACGCTATCCGTGTTATTTGTCTGGACCTTTATTTCGGCACAATGCAGCGTCACCCGAGCGCGGGGGTAGGACCCCTTAAAGCATTCAGGCACATCTTGACAGCCGCTTTCCCGGCTGCGCCAAAGCGGTATTTCCCCAAGGACGAGATATAAATAGTGAGCCCACGTGATGACAATCCTGGCCACCCTTATTTGCGATATGTTAAAGCGGACGGCTAAGTCTTGGTCGTGGAACCCTTGTCGCACTTTGCATAAGAATANAAAGAACTGGTCAATCTGTGGCAGAGTCTCCAACTCGGACGCGCACTCCCTGTCCACGCTTACGTTTCCTTCCTGCTGGCACTGCTTCCATTTCACCAAGCTGCCCTCGGTCTCGGTCAGCGTGGAGAAGACCACCTTTAGAGTGGAGAAGTCTTTGAATCCAGTATAAAAATGGATGAGGCTGGGGTCGGAGGAAAAGCGCTCCAGGAAGAAGAGGTTTCGCTCTAGGGCCGCGTTGCGCTGTTGCAGTCTTGCGATCTCTTCGCGGGCTGCGTGCAGCATTTCAGTGTCGGTCATNGGGGGCAGGTCGTAACAGTGGTCCAGGATGGATGCGGTCATTTCCATTGGGTGCGGAGGCTTGTGACTCTGCACCTGAGCTTGCGATGGTAAAATNGGCTGCAGGGTGTTTTTGCTGGAGCTGATAACATGTAATAGAAAAATAAAAGAAATCAATAAGTGTTTATTTGTCGCATAATTCTCTTCGTCAGGATCCAGAACTCACATCCCCCCCCCCCCCCCATGGTGGGTATGATAGCTAAGAGTTTGTTTCCTGTTGTGAAGGGGATATTCAATTATGTACTTTCCCCAATTACACTCTATGGACTAATCCAGCAGTTCCCAAACTTTCCCAGTTCCATCCTTAGGCCTATATTTACTATNCAGGGAGATTGAAGCNTGGGGCTGTTGCCNGTAGCAACCAGANCAGATTCAAGCTCATATTGTCCAGTAGGTAAAAATTAAACAGAGCTTGAATCTGATTGGCTGCTATGGGCAACATCAATCTCCTTGTTTAGTAAATATAGGCCTTAGGATCTCCTTTTCCATGGCACCCCTAAGACTACATAATTAACCAGCTATTTTTGGAGTAATATTTAGGTAAAGACAGAAANACTTCAGGGTGACATATTCAAGAAGAAAAATGGCACTAAGCAATACTAGGAACGTGGCACCATGTCTGAGAAAACATGTTGCAGTTGTCAGCCCGGGTAATTGGCGGGTGGGCAGTGTGAACGCGGCATTAGGGGCATTACCCTGTGTTCTTCTTTGGAGTAGACAGCTGCTCCTCCACCAGTTCATTGGTTGTCCACTGGAAGATACACGGCACGCTATAGGGTTTCAGATTCCGCTTCCCCGTCAGCGTTCGCACAAAATCAGATGGCAGAAAATGTTTTGAGCAAACCCTCGTGCAACTGGACACCTGAGAGGAGATACAACCAAGAACATGATTATCATACAGCATATACACAGCATCCGAGTGAAATAATCAACCCGTATACAACGCCTGCGAATCACATGACCAGGTATAAACTGTGAAAACTGCATTAGAGTTGATAGGTCAGGTTTAATAGC
>JABWIB010011448.1:0-16415 GCA_016617825.1 Platyplectrum ornatum | reverse complement strand
TATGATGGGTGGTGTTATCAATGATTGAGGTTATTATACAGGTAGAGGAGAATCTGATGTGTGATGGGTGGTGTTGATGTATGGTTGGTGTTGTTAGTATTGATAGAGATTATTATGTGTAGAATATATATGTGACGGCTTCTTCCACAGAACTGCTTTTTGGAGTGCGCGTATCAGTACGATGACGACGGGTACCAGTCATACTGCACCATCTGCTGTGGAGGGCGGGAGGTCCTCATGTGTGGCAACAACAATTGCTGCAGGTGAGATTGGGGCATCTACTTGCTTCTTCTTCTGGTTTTGCATCTGCTGCCTTCAACGGGTCTCAAAATCTGCTATATTTTGCTGTTGCCTCTTCATGAGTGCGAACATATGATGTCCTTTCTCTCTTGTCCAGATGCTTCTGTGTGGAATGCGTGGACTTGCTTGTGGGGCCTGGTGCAGCTCAGGCAGCTATAAAGGAAGACCCATGGAACTGCTACATGTGTGGACACAAGGGCGTCTACGGGTTGCTTAGAAGGCGAGATGACTGGCCCGCTCGACTGCAGCTCTTCTTCGCCAACAATCACGACCAAGAATTTGTGAGTGCCTCTCCTGTGCCAACCTATTCCATAACTCCTTGATAATCATCGATTCTTTGGTTGATGCATTCAAATATGTTTATAGACTTTTAATGTTCTTTTTTGCAGGAGCCACCAAAGTTTTATCCGCCTATTATAGCTGAGAAGCGGAAACCTATCCGAGTACTGTCTTTGTTTGATGGCATTGCCACAGGTGAGTTCACCAGGCGTCTCATGTTATATTTGACACGGTATTCGTGAGTCTGGTCTTTGGTGTGGAGTTACTCAGTGGTGTCCTCTCTTCCAGGTCTATTGGTGCTAAAGGATCTTGGGATCCAAGTAGACCGGTACATTGCCTCAGAAGTGTGTGAAGACTCCATCACTGTGGGGATGGTGCGGCATCAGGGCAAGATTATGTATGTTGGAGACGTGCGAAACATTACCCGCAGACATGTGAGTCGCTCATGGGTGCACAGGCTGAGCCAACTTGGCAATGTTCCTTATATCAGTCCATGGCATACACTAGACAATAACCAAGCCAATCTCCTGATAGTATACTATCATCCGGTCAACTGATTGACCTGATGATAGTATAGTTTGTGAGCAGCTATACCACCTGGAAGCCTGTTTTTTTTTATCTTCCTGTCCTTTCTTAGAATGGTCTCCTCCAGATGTTTAATGACACTCCAGTAGCATTTTGTCGGCAGCCGGTACTGAACGTTAAGTTGTTGAAAGTTTGTGGCTTTCCTGATCGCTGTAGCTTGATTTGTAGATCATGGTCATTGGCTAAACACCTTGACCATAAACTGTCCATTGGACCATAAAGTCAGAGGGACTACTGATGACCAACGTTGACCAGGAACATTGGAACTGAAATATGACGCTAATGGGCATTGCTATTATGTCCAGATGACGACATCCATGTAACCCAAGGCCGGGACTTGTGTTTGTGTGCACCATCCATATCTAAATTATGAGTCGAATAAAGAGGGTTAGAATGCTTTGAAGTACATACGTTGTAACCTATTTCTCTTCAATCATCTTCCCATAGATTCATGAATGGGGTCCCTTTGATTTAGTGATTGGGGGAAGTCCATGCAATGATCTTTCCATCGTGAACCCAGCTCGGAAAGGTCTGTTTGGTATGTATTCATGGGAAAGGGGACTATTTTACAGTCGTCGTAGATGCTACGGTTGGAAACGTTTTTGGAAATTGCATAAAGAAACCTTTCTTAGACTAATAAGAGGCATTTTTAGGCAAAATAGACTCAAATAACTGTCTTTATTACAGAATATCTGGTAAGCATACCTAAAACTTTGTTCGAAACCTCCATATCTTACATAAAAATAGTTGGGAGCCTTTTTTTTTCGAGAACATTGTCTAGTCTAGTCTAGTAGGTCAGTAGTTGGCTTTCCAGCTTAAAAATGTTCTCTAGTGATTAGGATCCTGAAAGAGCGTTGGGGTAAGAAATTGGAACGTCTTCTGTTGACTTTAGTACAGGTTACAAACTGAACATTTATACGGCTAACCCATGACGAAGATCTTTATTCCTTCCTCTAGAGGGCACGGGACGCCTCTTTTTCGAGTTCTACCGTCTGTTGCATGAAGCACGGCCAAAAGAAGGCGATGACCGGCCCTTTTTCTGGCTCTTTGAAAATGTGGTGGCCATGGGAGTTAGCGACAAAAGGGACATATCTCGTTTTCTCGAGGTGAGGACATTAGACGACATTTACTATACATGTCAAACCTTGTAGAGTAAAGGTGGTAAACATAAAAACATGGTGATGTTCAGGTAAAAGGTTATAAGGGCCAGATCCAGGTCTTTGCGAAATCCCTTTTCTCATGCAGACCTGTGTAGGGCGGAGGGGCAGATCCTGTGGACAATTCCCCTAGCGTACAAGATATTTGGGTATCGGCATGGATCCGGTCATAAGTATTTTTCCGTATGAACTGGCTACATGGGAACACCTTACACTCGTGTCATAGGACCTATTCACAGCATTCCACCAGAAGTCAATGTACCCTGTTTCTGTCTTTCAGTCAAACCCGGTGATGATCGATGCCAGAGAGGTATCAGCAGCACACAGAGCCCGTTATTTCTGGGGTAACCTTCCCGGTATGAACAGGTTGGTGAGAGCATGGTGAGGAGGACTGGACTCTAGAGTGATTGTCTTGCGTTTGCTCAGACCTAGAATGGAATCATTAGAGGAATGTGCTGTCCAGTCATTTGCTTTATAATGTAGGTTACTTTTACCCCGTTCACACTTCCACAGATTCCCAGGTTGCCTGAACTTCCCAGGTTTTTTACACAGTGGACCAAATTCCCACTTTAGTCACTATTGACTTACTCATGGCTTACACAAGAGTGGGTAAAACCATGTTGAATTGCAGGGAGGTATATTTCATTAGTTGCAAATAATATTAGAGTTGAGAGGTAATGTTTCCAGCACAAGTGTAATAACGGTGTAACAGTAACGCTGGTCAGTATCTGTGTGCAACATGCAACAATAAAGTATTCTCCCTGCATTTACCCACTTTTTTACCCACTCAATTGTGCCTAAAGTCTAAATCTGGTCCAGTGTGAACGGTGACACTTTACCTGGGATTCACTAAAGACCTGATAGAGTGTTTAAGTCAAGTCAATCATGATGGAAAGCCAATCAGAGCTCATTGACTGATAAATCAGTTTTCAGGTATGATACTGAATAATACCAGGTATGACACTGCAGTGTAACAGGGGGTTTTGGTCTGGGATGGTCCGAGCCCCGCAGATACCTGGCTTGTATATATTCTTAAGGAGCAACTAAACAGACTTAAATAACTTGCAAATATTGAAATATCAGAAGGTAAATGTATAAATGAAGGTGTCATTGACAACATATATACTAAAGAATTGGAAATGAGTAGTTTGATTAATGGTTTATAACGTAGAATGTCTGTTATATATAATATTGCTACATCAAAATACTAAAGTAGAAGTGCTGTTGATGATCATTATTATTAACAATGGTAAAGGATGTTGTGTTCATGTACAGATGTGTATGCAATCTACTCGATCCAGACCTCTGACAAGCCACACTTTGTGCACTATAGCCGTGATATCGTAGTCTCTTAGACAATGCAGCTGTGAACACATATTTTCCTTATTCACACGTTGTGTAACTGTGTTTATTTGTCTCCAGGCCGTTGGTATCTACAGTGAATGATAGACTGGATCTACAAGACTGCTTGGAGCATGGCAGAATAGCTAAGGTGAGGAGCATGTGTAAAGAGCAAGGCAATATGGGGTTTTCTATACCATCATCATATAAAGTCATAGGTTATGCTCCTACTATGCAGGATCTGATTGTGATATACACGTATTCTTCTGTAGACATTGGACCAGGCTCTGATTATTAGCATAATGCATGTGGGATCAGAGCCCATAAACACTTTAGACCTTACACTCATACATAAGACATTCAATCATATTGTAACTAAAATCATTACCGTCTGAAGATAAGAGGAAATCAGGTGGAAAGTTACACCTGGATGATACCATGTTGCATGTTAGGGGAGGAAAAATGAATGTCAGTGTGTACATGCAGGGAGAATACTTTATTGTTGCATGTTGCACACAGATACTGACCAGCGTTACTGTCACACTGTTATATGGACGTAGACTAGGAATCATCTCCAATGCTTTTTCCAGCATATTCCATTTACATCCCCTGCAATTTAACATGGTTTATCCAGGTGTAGGATCTTTTGCAGTTCAGTTGAAAGATGGGGCTGTAAGAATGGAAATGTTGCACACATAGGGACTGATCCAGAGTTCAGAGTCATGTATATGCTGTCATAAAGATCTGGACGGGTGGAGTTGATGTGTCATCACAGTTGTGGAAATGTCTTCTCCAGTTTAGCAAAGTCCGAACCATCACCACTAGGTCTAACTCAATCAAACAGGGCAAGGACCAGCACTTCCCAGTGTTCATGAACGAGAAAGAAGACATCCTCTGGTGCACGGAGATGGAGCGGTGAGTGGAGATTGTGGTGGGTGATCTCTGTGGATCAGTGATGGGTGGGTTGTGTAGGCTGTCACTGTCCTTCTGCTTATTTGGGTTGGAATGGCTGTCAGCACATTGATTGGTTGATGGCTAAAGCTCTCCAACAGCACTTGGTAGCAGCCCATTACTCCAGTGGCCCATCAGTGACTATATTATTTTTAAATGATGAATCAGACTTGATCCTCCATGTGGTGTCTCTCGTCCTCTGACGTGCGAATATCTCCTCTGTGCAGGGTTTTCGGCTTCCCAGTCCACTACACAGACGTCTCCAACATGAGCCGCTTGGCCAGGCAAAGGCTTCTGGGAAGATCCTGGAGTGTCCCTGTCATTCGTCACCTCTTCGCCCCTCTAAAGGAATATTTTGCCTGCGTTTAACCCCTGAGGCAAAAAGGGACCTGAGGGCGCTCCCGACCTTCCAGCTCCCCAGAACCTGCAAAGCCTCACCGCGCCTCCGTACCACCGAGGAAAGAAGAAAAGTAGACAAAAAAAAATATTTAGTAGGAAAAAAAAATACAGACAAGAAACACCTGGTGGGATAGAACCAGCAGGGTTAGGAGCGACCGGGGCGTCTGACATCCCAGCAGACACTTCTCCGTAATTTCATGTTCCATGTTACACTCTCCTTTACATGTTGACATGTCTAATTTTATTTTTTTAAGTTTGTACCTTGATGTTTTGTAGAGGAAGGTGGGATCCTTTTAAGCCCCTCCGGGCCTGGGTTTTAGTCAAATATAAGCCAGCGTGTCTTACGAGACGTCGTCCTAGGATGACCATGACGCTTTCAGGTTTTACACTTTAGTCCTGTTTAGAAGTTGTAGTCCCCTTTGTTGCCGAGAGGTTTAGACCCTGTTTAGTTGCATGGGTCCGGACGTGCTTTACCTGTTCCTCTCCCAGCAGGAGGGGCATGGGGGGAGGGGGATTGAAACAAAATTTGGGTTGCCGTGAGGGTTAAGTAAATATGTACATGCAATGCAAACAAGACTGTGAGGTAAGACTTGCAGGCAGGGAAGCCTACAGAGAAACGTAGCAGCACAAAGGAGCCAGATGTGACGTACATGTTCCTAACTCCCGTTATAGCACACACACAGGCCCATGTCTGCTAAATAGTGCTGTTCCGTTAAGACCTATAAAGGGGTGACTCTCCCAGTAACACAGAGGCCCTATATATACCGCTATATATATATATATATATATATATATATATATATATATTATAGTTCCCATGTGCGTTATCTGGTCTCATTCACCAGCTACTGGGGGAACAAATCTAGGTTATATAGGATATTACTATTGAGAAAACTTAATTTCCAATATTATAATGCAGGTTAATTGTTACCCCCACTCAATTAAAAAGTTTAGATTTTTTTTATATCATTTTTTGTTTTTTTTTTGTTTTGGTTTTTTTTTACAGCATATCGGGCCCCTTGTGCAGGAGGCCTAAGGTTATATAGCAGTTCAGACAGACAGCTCTGACCTCTACCACTGTTTACAGATATACTGTATGTGTAATAACCGACTACACTGCTCTACAATTGCGGGTGCCCGGGCGGCTAGGTGACTCCCGCCCCCCCATGCGTAACTGGCTGGGGGCAGTGACTGGAGGGGAGACGTGTATTGACAGCGAGGTCTTTAAATATGGTGCTTTTCTAGGTTCACTTCCTCTCATGCGATCTTCGTCGGTGCACCATCCCTGCAGCCAGTCACGGCCACCATGTCCGGGGAGGTTGTGGTTGGATCCTAGCTGCCCACACTCCAAAAAAACAAACCTGTATGGTGAACGTGTGTACACACACATATTGGTTGTTTGGCTTTGGGAAAGGGTTTAAGAGTCCATATTGGATGAGTGTTCGAGGGCACAAGTGATTGTCATTGACTTCTTGTGCTGTTAGATTACAGGTCGACCGTGTGTTACCGTAAGTGCGCACTTCACATGTGCTAAAGCTTGTAGAGTTCATGTGTACAACTCATGGTACTACTTACTACTACTGTCCAACATATATACATGGTGCTTTCCAGGATCGGGATGATTAAAAACATCAGCTTCCGTGGTGCCTTAACGAGACGCTGTACGGATAACTTGTCACCCTTGAGCCAATGGTGGGGGGGATATCTGGCGCTTCCTGGACATTCGATCGTGGTGCTCACCATGGTGTCTGGTGCTTCTGTCTATGTGCCTGACATACAAATATCAGTCTGACCTCATGACACAACATCCGAGATAACACCGTAACGCTTGTCATACCTGCTGTACGGCAATTTTCAGGCAATTCTCATTCAGGGCAGAGTGTGTGAGCTGGTTCATACCCCACATCATGATGCATCACCTCCTTCACGCTCTTGAAGAGTGCCTTATTGCCAGTTTCAGCATTTTATTGCGGGCCTTGTGGTCCCATCTCGTCATCCAAGTTCGAGACATTGCTTTGGGCCTCGTTAGATCTGTGCCATAAAGGAATTGATATTCTAGCGAAGTAGGGCGTTCCCGTACCCGTGAAGGGGTCTGCCATTTTGGGAACCAGTGTTAACAATTCCAGTTGATGAGATGTCTTTATTAGCTCCTTTCTGCATAGGTCATCACCTCAGATCCGCCGTTGACGAGCCCTGTATACGGTGCCTTATAGTTTCCACACGCTTGAATTGGCACCGACATTTTTCCTCTAGTGTACCATGGCGTTTCAGGGGGAGGCCCGTTAACGTTAAATCTCAAAGAGCTATGCAATATTTGAGGACGTTGTGTCAAAGGGAGTCGGGTAGTCACTTCCCCAGGCCTTTTCCACCTCTCCTGCCTAGAGAATGTGCAATATGCAGATTTACCCAATTGAGGACCAACACTGGCGCTTGCTATGTACTTTTCTATACAATTACTGTAATAATGGGGGACTAACCTTCCCCCGTTGAGTGCTAAATCATTTTTGGTGCTTCCATTGGAGCAACTCAGGCAAGTCCAGCCCTCACGAATCTCCAGCAGGAAGAGTGATGTTTTTATTCATCCCCAACAGCAGACAATAATGACTTTGTATTTTACGTCTATTTATACATAAGGTAACCAAACACATGGTCGCTACACCCCTAACATCAGAGGGTCTTGTTATTTCTCTATCGTTTGGAAATCATTAAAACTAAAGTTGGGTTCTGTTTTTGGAAGATAAGAGATGACATGTAGCCCTCTATGGTTCTAAAAAAAAAAAAAAAAAAAGTTCTGGTCCATATCTGTCTCCTCCGAAAATTAATCATGTTAGAACCTCTGAATATTCTTTTGCAGTGTTTTTCTGTTGTTAGGGGTGGTCATCGCCATTCTTTCCTCCTTTGTGTATGATGTGAACATTTTTGTTTTTTTCTGTTAAAGTACTTGATGATGAGGCTGTGCGGTCACACTTAGACTGAACTAAATATAACGTTATCATTTCTCACCCTCTTCTTATGTCTTTATATATAAAAAAAATATTACCTGACCTCTGCTGCAACATCGATGCCCGTTCATTGAGTCCTCTCACTCGTCCTGACTAACCTGTCGCTCTCCTGTTTGTAAAACTACGCGTCAGGGCGCGCTTTAATGGCATAGCTGATACCTGACAGAGTTCAGAGCACCTGGAGAGCCGTGGTTGGTCAGACATGGCGTAGAGGACTTTTCTGCATTATGGTGGCATCTCGAGCCTCAATCACGAAGGCCTTGTCTTTCAAATGCCAGAACATCCATTTTCTTGTTGAGCAGTTTAAGAATAACGGGCAACTATCAGGTGTTCAAACCATGGTTGATGTATTTTGTCTCTTCGGTAATATGAGAACTCAAACATAATTCATCACACCAAAATATTAAATATATATATATATATATTTTTTTTTTATTGTTTCACCTTCAAATGATGTTGACCATTTCCATGGCATCGTCTCCTTAGAAGATGTGATAAATGATTTGCTTTTATTAATATAGACAGAAGCGGGTTATCCGGCTACAGGTTCTGCCCTTCTAGTTATAGATTTGGAATTTGTTTCCTATGCCAACTAGAAGCCACCACCAAAAGTCGCTTTTGCTAAGTTGCTAACTTGCCCTTATATTTGCCAAGATTCTTCCTTCTGGAGCACTTAGCCATCTTCATCGGGGCAAGTTCAACCACAATAGTGACCTCTTAAAGGTAGGCATATTAGAGATGTACTGATGTTGAGGCAGATGTTCCCATCACAGTGTCTGGACAAGACGGCTCTGTTTCCTGTACATTTATCCTATTACTACGTAGTTTGAGTGGCACAGAATATGTAGCAAAAGACTAAATGATTGGATTGTGTAAACTTGCCATGTTTAATACTACGTTCACGTTTGTGACTGGATAAAGCAGGTATGTGATCGAGTGTCAGACACTTACCACGCCTACAGCTGAGTGACAACGATGGGTGGTTAATATACTTCATCTTACGTTTAGGATTAGGTCGAGGTTTTGGTTAGGCTGCAGTTGGGTTGAGCCAACGATTGGCATTTAGTAGAAGTATATATTATGATAATACCCGGTGCTTTTTTGTAACCAACAATACGAAGGGCGGTGCTACCTCAGAACCTGTATATCAACACCACAGGGAAGGAGAAGACAGAAGAAGTGGTTCTCTTGTGGGTGCTCTCTTTCACATCATGGATATTTATACTCCTACATGGTATATTTTGGTATTTTCTGTTTTCTCCTTCCTTGTAGCATTCATGCACTGTCAGACTAATGTTGCGTGTATACATTTTGAAGAACTTATTGTGGCTACAGCTGCATGTGACTAATAATAGGTAGATCGGATTAGTCGAAACCTATTTTACGGTCACATCTCGGGAAGTGAAAATATACATGGTTGACCTTATATAGAAAGTTAGCCAATACCAATATCCAGGGGTTGGCTATGGCAGTGGGCATATCTAGGTCCCCCTGATGTACCTATATCTTGCATGGCTGCATCAGCTTGTTGGTGTTGTGGACACATCCTTTGCAAAACGACTGTCTGATAGTTGTGAGAATACATGGTCTAGTCGCATAAGTCTGTGTCCTTGATCTGTGGCTACTTGGTGGTGGTTTTAAAATTAAAGGGACATGGTGTCCCTCAGGAACTCCTTTTCCACCCTTCTCTGTCCCTCTTAAAGTAGATGGATGACTTTGTAAAGAGCTGACATATCTGGCATTGACTCTCGTATAGTTCCTGGGGGCAGGCTGAACTTACAAGTAAATGTATTTCTTTAACTACCAGGCTGCCTCTAAAAACCAAACTTCTTCAGACCTGGGCCTAGTATCTGTCCTGGTATTAAGGTCCAGCAGGGTGTTGGTGAGCCACCTTTAATAAATACTGTTCCTGAACCTACAACCAATCTCCTGGTATGTTCTCACGTTGTGGGATGAGGACGTTGGGAGCTCTTCCTTGTAAAGCAATCTATCTTGGCTCTAGTGGTACAAATGCTCTAAACACTAGATGACTATTTGATTCCATATTGGATGCAACATGGAGACGACAGGGAAGGGAGTATAATAAGCACTGGTTCAAGCCCTTAAGTACTATCCAGCTTTGCGCACCCCTCTTTGTATTCAACAAGGACAATGTGGACCCCTTAAGGTTGGGGTCTCCATGCAGATTCCCTATACCAGGGGTAGGCAACCAGGTGTGGTCAAACTACTGGTTGCAGAATGGATGGGCCATTTGGCTCTTATCTGCCGTCACTTTCTATGTTTCTACAAGTCCTAGCAGTACAAGTCCCTTGTAGTTCTACATAGAGAGGGTGGTATATTGGGGTAAAGCAATCCTCTAGTTCAGGGGTAGGCAACCTGCGGCTCTCCAGGTGTTGTCAAACTACAAATCCCAGCATGCACAGCATGACAACACCTGGAGAGCCGCAGGTTGCTCGTATAGAGCAGGGGTAGGCAGCTTTATTAGAACTACAAATCCTGTATTCGGTTATCTAAACACAGGTCTTGCAGGAGTCTGGATCAGATCCATAATTATTTAGACTGAGTATAAGAGCACATTCTAGAATAAAATTCCAAATAACGACACATTTGCTGGATGAGCGTATATAGTGTTTCTAAGCTCTCTACTTATTTGGATATTGGAGCTGTTCGTACATTGTCTACGATACGACATACAGTCCTGGCAGAGATTAATCATCTCTAAACAGATGATTTCCTGTATAGAAGAGAATGAAGCTATTCAGAACAATCAGATATTGTGTAAGGGATATCATAGCATAACATCATGGACTTTTCAATACGTTTGAACACAATCCCATATCATAGTCCCATATGCTTCCGGGTGCTCTGAGAGGTCGTTCCCGGCCTTTGCATTCCACGCCTTGTACAGGTAGCCGCTGTACATAACCAAGACATGCCCTAACCTGACAGCGTTTGCTCAAGCGACCAATCAGATTCCAGATATTGTCAGGTACATTCTGAGAAAAGAATGATTGCTTTCTATGAGGAACATGTTTTCCTTAATAGACACTACAGCATAATGTACCCTGTCATGTCATTTACAGGGTGACGTTACTCTATCGGATTCCCTAAAATGCTCTCTCTCTCTAATACAGAGCCAATATAGCATCTACTCCTCACATGGCACAACTCTGTCACTTATCAAAGCTATAGCTATGTCTGTTGTAACTTTCAGCAGCAGCGGTGTGGCCGGAGACTCTTGGTAAAGAGTTGATGGTGTTTGATGTTTTATTTGTTTTTGTATGTATAGTTGAACACTTGGCCAAACGGAGCAGTTCTCACACTGGAGATGATCACAGAAATCCAATCAAACACTTGCTTTTGAGTTGCGTTAGACATAATGCCAATTGCTGATTGGTTGCTGTCGCGATGCAATCAGCCTGTATGTCCTTATAACTAGGTGCATTTACATAATAATTAAAGCCCCAGCATTTCTCTCTCTGTCCATTAGAAATCTGCAAAATGTCCTAATTGATTAAATGACCGCAGCGTCATTTGAAGGGTGGTATTTCATTCTTGATGCTTTGCCTGTTTTGGCACAGGGACAAAGTCTATGGTGCAACTTTAATGTCTCGGATCTGGTTACATGACTACCTCCCATTGGTTAAACCCGCAAATTTCATTTAATTATTATTGTGACCAGTTGAAAATGAAAATAAAAGTTGCCCCTTATTCTCTGCCGGATAACAGTACAAATGAACACACGTCTATACCCATAAACGTGACGTTGGCCAACATGAATTCTATCGGTGCTGGTTAAATTTAAGATTATGTTTTTAGAAATAGAATTTCACATTCTTCACTTAAGCTGGCCATACACTATAAGATAAATCGTCCAATCTGAAGAATGAGCCAATTTAATTTTTTAAATGAATTGGAAACCATAGTACACTGTACAATAATTGTATGGGAAAAAAAAAAGAAATATACCAATGAGTACTTCCAAACGATTGTAGGTCTTAATGGCAGGATTATTGCAAGTGCCCATATACCGAACAATTTTTTACCTTAAACAACAATTTTAGTTTGTGCAGACCTAAAAATCAGAAAATCGTTTTAAAACGTGTTTTGAACGTTATTGGCTGATTTTTCGAAAAAATCATTCCCATACACTGAATGATTTTTTTTCCAAAAATCGAACGTTTTTTCCAAAAATTGCTCAATTGGAACGATTTATCATTTTGTGTATGGCCACCTTTCCCTTTTTGTTGATATTTTTTTTTTTGTCTGGCACAGCCCTCAGACAAACCTGAAAATAGTAAAATATAGAAAAAAAATCTTTAAAAAAAAATGCCTGAATTCCTTAACATAAGCAGAAGGTGGACAGTGATTTTAAAGGTGCTAAACATTTTATGAAAAATATATATTGTTAAATTAAATCTATCTGGTTGATGACTGACTGTTTTTTTTTGTTCGGTGTTGTTTTGCTTTTGGATCTTCTTTTTATCTTATTTTTTATTGGGGGGCGGGGGGGGGGGGGGGGGGGGTTCTTGAAGTGCTCCACAATAGCACTGTTATTTTACTCTTCTAGATTATTATTATAATTATTATTATTACCGAAACAACAAAAAAAAAGAAAAAAGGCATTTTAACTTTGTACTTGAAATAAATACACAAAAAAATACAAAAAAAAACCGCAAGCAGAAGATTTTATGTGTTTTAGCCTAGACATTGAAATAGTTGGTGCTTTAATCTTCGTGACAATAATGTATACTGAATTGAAGATGAAACTATGTAGAGGATTTGATAACTTTTACTGTTACATATGACAATTGTATCATGTTTTTAGCTGGTTTCTGTTGATCATGTCCCACATTCCATGCCGTGCGAGCTCTGTGCTTACATTGTTTTTCCTATGTTCGTAACAGGTCCTACTCGTCCCCGTGATCTCCTGTTCACTGGCTCATGTTATGACTGTGAGTTCTTTGTGCGCTTTATCCGCCATTTGCTCACCAAATGGTGTCACCAAAAATAAATAAAAAAAAAAATAAAAAAAGAAAAGTAGACAAACTGTGATAGTTTGGCCGGGGGTGAAAGCTGTATCTTCTGTGTGTTTCTTACTGGACCGGTCCCGTAGACTGGCCAGGACCCGACTCTCCGGCCCGCTATTCTTTAAAGCTACTGGTTTACAGCGCCATTTGCTTGAGCAATTGACGGGTGAGCCTAGGGGGGGTGACACAGTTGGAGAGCCATTGTCCCAAACGCTCAATGTTTTGGTTAATATATTGCTCTGAAAGTTGTGATGGCTTTAATATCTAAGTGTTGGGAACCCAACTAGGGTTGGCATCTGACTTTTAGAAGTCCTGGAGATATCTGGATAACTCCAGGTTTTCCAAAGCTTCCAGAGTTTACCGTGAAGCCATGTTTCATGGTAGACATTAAGCCGCACAGATATTTTCACATGGACATTAGATCCCACATGGGTCTTTCGGGAGCGGAACCAAACATAAGTGTCAGTGGCAGGGGAACTGTGTCATATCCCTCGTATAACTGCTTTAGTTCCTTGAATGAGGAACCCCCCCGCTGTCATAGAATAGTGTTAGTCCTTTGTATGTTCTAGAACTGCTATTTATTGACAGTAATAATGTACATTTCACCAAATGGTTGCTGGAAGGAGACGGGCAGGTGGAGACTGGAGGACTTGAAAGAAGCTAGTGGGGATATTTTGTTTTTGTTTTTTTTTATTAATTCAGGGGATGTTCTTAGAGAAACAACCCCTTTTCTGTTGACATTTTGTTGTATCTCTATGTAATTGATGCTTGTGGCATAGCTGTATATGAACTATGGTGGCTCTCTGCCTGCTGCAGATGGTCCAGTCTGTATCTTCACCTCATTATTATTTTTGTGCCCAGAAAAAAAATAAAGAGAAATAAAACATTTACATATATATTCTTCTTCTTTTGTTACATACATTGTTTCATTGATATAGACATATTGGACCGGATTCAGACGATGGAAGTTGGGTCACAAAGAAGGTCTTGTGATGTGTTGGTGGGGAGGAAAGGGGTGAGTATAGGGATGATATATCTTGATTGATATATCTCAATGCAGATTCCCCTATGAATGGGATAGTGGTCCTCCCTTGTCCTTAGGTTTCCGAATTATTATTATTATGCAAAAAGGATTTGCGCTTGATCTGGTTCATGGCTCTGGAGCTATTTTGCTCTAGGACCCCTTGTAATCCCCCTTCTTCAAAAAACGAAACACCAATAGTTACCCCCACAATAGCATAACAGTGGCCCTGTCATGCAGTTTCAAGGAATTAATAGCCATGTGTACAGGATTGGTATCCACACCACTCGCCTTCTTAAGCATTAGGTCAGACACTTTATCATCTTAATAAGAGTAAAACTGAAAGTCCGAGGCCAGATAAGTCCACCCACCAGCCTAATAGTAATCAAACCACATGTCACAAATCTCACCTGTGATGCTGCTTCTCTCTGCCATCAGCCTGTAACCTGTTCCTTCTCCTTATCGTAGGGACTTCCAAGAGCTTTAGGGGCAGACTTATGGGGTTTTCCTTTTCAGGACGGTTGCTCCACTAGGGACTATTGCCAGTAAACCAAGCAGGGACTGTACAGGGATTTCATCCTGTCCGTGTAGTGCTTGCATGTTACGTATACACATCAAACCACCAAGACTTGTATTCAAGTCACTACAGCCACTGCCAAACTCTGGGCTTTGGTCAGACCCTCAACCCAAGATCCTGACACCAGATAAGTAACTTCCATTGGACTTTCTGGTCCTTGACTTGTGACTGGTGGACAACTACAGCCATCCATCAAGCAGCATGGTGAGACCAGTCAGGTTCGGCCTCTCTATAAACTGCAGTCATAGTAGTCAGGGAGAAGCCTCAACCAAACCCTAGTTGCCATTCAAGCAGTTTGGGTGAGAAACACATAAATCCGAATGCTGCCTGACAGGCAACTTTGTGATCCCATAAGGATGTCTGGTCACGACCCTCAGTTTAAGAACCACTGGTGTATTGTGTCCAGTGTACCTTTATACTCTCTCACAAAGGTCCAGATCCAGAACTTACACTATTACCTCCACTATCCCACCAAATTTAGATATGAGACAGAATATACATTAAATGATTACCCAATGTCAGTTCTTCAAGAGGTAAAAATAAGAGGGAATTTTTAAGGAATTAAAAAACAGCAACGCTTATAGACGCAGATCCCCAGAAGCACTGCAAAGCAGCAGACACAACTCTTACTCCAGTACCTTATGTACAGTTTGTCCCCCAATTATTAGCTTTTGAATGAGGCTCCATGAAGGATAATTAGAATATTTTCATAAGACATCATTTTATAACCCAGCAAGTGATACTATTTCAAAATGTAACAATCCCTTGTATGAAGCGCACTATGTTCAGTGACTGCCGCTATAACTTTTAGGTGATATACCCAATCACCGCAATACAATGTCAATAATATAGTAAAAGTTCAAAGGAAGCGCTGTCACTAATTTAAGTTCTGTTTTAAAACATCCATTTAATCATAATATAACAAGAAATGCAGTCAACACTGTTAAAATTGGTGCGTGGAGCTTCTTAGATGTAAAAAGTAAAAACAGCTTGGTTATACCGGTATTTGCCAAAGCCGAAGATGCAGTCCACTATACCGTCTTAAAAGAGTTTAGCCGCCCAGCAACAAGGGGAAACTTTGTTTAAACTCTTTTAAGACGGTATAGGGAACTGCATCTTCGGCTTTGGCAAATACCGGTATAACCAAGCTGTTTTTACTTTTTACATCTAAGAAGCTCCACGCACCGATTTTAACAGTGTTGACTGCATTTCTTGTTACATACATACACAGCATGGGAGTACAGAGCAAAAACATACATACAATACATACATAGCATGGGAGTACAGAGCAAAAACATACATACAATACATACATAGCATGGGGGTACAGAGCAAAAACATACTTACAATACATATATAGAATAGGGGTACAGAGCAATAACATACATACAATACATATATAGAATAGGGGTACAGAGCAATAACATACATACATACATACAATATATACATAGCATGGGGGTACAGAGTAATAACATACATACAATACATACATAGCATGGTGGAGCAGAGTAAAAACTTACATATAAAACATACGCAGCATGGGGGTACAGAGCAATATCATACATACATACATACAATATATACATAGCATGGGGGTACAGAGCAATAACATACATACAATTCATAGCATGGGGGCACAGAACAATAACATACATACAATACATACATAGCATGGGGGTACAGAGCATTAACATACATACATACAATACATAGCATGGGGGTACAGAGCAATAACATACATACAATACATACGTAGCATGGGGGTACAGA
>JABWIB010011447.1:5139-15265 GCA_016617825.1 Platyplectrum ornatum | reverse complement strand
TATATATATATATATATAATACAATAAATTATCATCCAAAAGCCAATATTATATGTATTTCAGACCTCTTACCTTCTAGACACTGCCCTTTAAAGTACACTTTCTGTTCTAATCTGAAATTCTCCATCTCTTCTTCAGAAGCAAAGTTTATTTCTCGAGACACAGATTTACATTTCAAGATTTTCTTCGGTACACGGGCTACAAAAAGGAAAAACAAACAAATAAACAAATGCAACCTGTGTTTGGAAAGTACACACAAATAATTAGCCTTTCAAGAGTAATGCAGTTGTGAACATTAGGACTTAGATCCTTCAACATATGCAGGGATTTTTGCATACACATTTAAGTCATGCACAATTAGTCCTCTATTATGTATTAGAATACAGGTTATGCTTTTTGCAAATATAGTTTATTAGTGGACAATGAAAANGAATTTAAGAAAATGAAACCAGTCAAATACCCCAAAATACATAGATTGCAAGCACAATAAGCAACATTTCTATCATCTCAAAGCTGCCTTAAGCTCCAATGGTCATAAAAATAGCATTTTACTCATCAGAATGAACTTAGACACAATATTGTAATGAATATTAGATTATGATTAGAAATACATTAATGTTCAAAACTGGATTGGGCTTAATTGCTGGAACACCTAATTACTGTAAGTGGGCTATGTTAGCCTTACTCCCTAGTTACTGTATGTCCTTTCAATAACAGCAATACAGCTGTGTCTTCCTATACGTGGCATGTGCATATGTTCTGGGCATGTGCATTGTGAACGTATGCAAGCATATGTCGCAGATCAGGCCAATTATGTTGTCTTGACAATGTACACAGGCAATATGGCAATTGAGAAAATGCTTTCTTGTAATTTCCTAATGGGTATACAGATATTGACAGAATTCTCATACAGCAGAAAAATCTGGAACATTTTATTCATGTTGTCCTGTCGCATAAAGGCTTCCTATAACAAAACAAAAGTGGGTACACAACAGGGTTGCAGACTGTCACATTTTGGAAAATTCTCCCAGTATCCCAGAAGAGTCTGCAATTCTTCTGGGACCCAGGCTAAGGCATTCATTTAGAACAAATCACAGTCACCCCAATCAGTACTATGAATAGGTAGGGTTTGATGAGCAAACGTATGGGGCTTACTGTCCAGAGGGTGGGGTTACATACAAGACTTGCATAAATCACGCAAACTGCCCCACCCCCATGCCGTTGACTCTTGGTTACTCTCGGAAGGGATAAACTAAAAGTCGGCAATCCTGGTAACACTACATATATTTCTCATGGTGATTGATCCAATAACTCTATAATCAAATNTCGAACAGTTTCATGATTAGTGTGTACGCCAGTGGTTCCCAAACTGTGTGCCTAGGCTCCCTGGGGTGCCGCGATGCTCTCATTGGGGTGCCACGAAATGTCTTTTCCGACATAGTGGAACGTTGAAAGTGTTTCTTAGAAGCACAATTTTACTTCTTGCATAGGAGCTACACAAGATTTAATGTCAATATGAAGTATTTCTGTTTTTATCTAAATAGTTATTACACTATTTTACTCATAAACTTAAAAAATGGGAAATTATTGTGTCTTAGGGGTGCCTTGAAAAATTCTGGAGACCCTAAGGGTGCCTTGAACTCAAAACCACTGGTGTACGCAATGAGCATTAACCAAACAAAAACTCATCTTAACATTTTGTTAAGGTAACAAAGTAATGGCAATATACACAGTAAAAAAGTGTGGTTACCTTCATGTTCAACGCCAGGAAAGGACAGATCTTCCGCTCCTTGCCACATTGTCTTTCCAGTCTCGCCATCTCTGAGAATCATGGAATTTCTAATACGGTTAAGGAATCCAGCATTCTATGTTTTAGAGCACAAGGACATCCAACTAAAGAATTTAGACTGAACGGTTCACTTACATGACATTATTTATATGCAACAATCACAATTAAAACATTAACAGTCAAAGAATGTCTTCATACTTTCATTACTTGCAAAAATAAGTTCACAACTTTGCTCCCCTAATTATGTGCCAATTATGCTGATGCCATATAATCCAGACAAGGAGTAGATACATATTTGTCCATTCAGCCTGTCTTTAGCCATCGGACTGGCCAACCAATGTACAGATGACGCCTTAATACTTTCTTTCTGTATTTATAGCCAGATTCAATGAATGAGTGCAGCCCTTACTTTAGAAGCCTTAAAGTTACAATTGATTAAACTGGTTGAGCAGCTTCAGCTGTTTAGTTACTAACTGCAATTGTGACCATTTGTTTCCTTTGCTGTAAGGCTTTTCTATAAAAGTCTATATTAAGTTTCACTTGCAGGGTCTCCTGTGTCAGTATAAGAAATATGGAACATTTGACAGCAGGACTATGGTGTTATCTCTTAATAGGATTAAAGGGTTTATTATTTCCTCATCCCACTAGGGGCAGAGAGAGGGTCATTATAATTAGAAGACTCACAATTTACAGTAGGGAAGAGTACTAAAGAAAATATAATGAAATTCTCCGTTTTTTTTTTTTTAGTTATGATCCTGTGAAAATGTGTAAATCTGTTATAAGAATGAAAATGATTACCGTATTATTACTGTTATATAGAAGCTCAAAAATGTATTAGAAAACGTTCTGTAACCTGTGCATTTAAATAGACTCCTGACATTGTACAGATTTCTAGAACAGAACATCAGGGCTAAATAATAATGGCATTCTCAGACGGAAAAATGGTAAATCAGATCAGAAAAGTTTCCAGTGTGAGGATTATGTGCGTGGGGTTTATATACATGTGTTAAAAAGCTTTAAGAAGACAAAAGCATTGTGTTAAAACAGGTTGTTATACCTTTAATGCATTAGTGCTTCTTTCCCCAGAGGTCTGAGAGATAAGATACACAATGCACATAAAAAGGCAAGTGTCACTGGGGATAACTCAGGCAGCTGACAGCAAAAGTGGTTAACACAAGGATTACTGCAAGTTGTGTAAAAGACAACTGCGTTTTGTAACCTCTAGGAATAAATACTTTAATCTGACAAACAGCTACGAAGCAAATCTGTATGGGGGTGGGGGTAGGGTTTTAATGGTAGAAATTTGTTCAAGTNGTCAATACATTGGTCCAAAGGTTATCTACACAAACATTTGACAATAATACCAGTCACCAAGACAATAAGGCACCTCAACAAATACAATAAATGATCATTTAATAGTAATCAGGCAATTTAACCATTGAAACATATGAAGAATTGTAATATGAACATTATTATAATTATGGGTAGTTACAACATCAGTCTAACCATTCTGCTAAACTGTCATCCTGTACAATATTATGTCTGAAATACATATTTGTAATAAAGTGTTTTCACCCTATCCTAGAAGCAGCTGGAAATATGGCCAGGCCACTGGTAGAAATTCTATAGAAAGATCAAGCTCGATAACCAGGATTCTAGGTGGCTGTACAGTGTCCATAAACTTGGCCTGAACTACAACTGCCATCAGTTTAAACCTAAAGCCTACATTAAGGATTATTATAATTGTGTGCTATTCAATATGCTGTACAGTAAAACTGCAGAGCCTACAGTAGTTATTGCTGGAAAGATTTTTCCCTTTCAAACATAATCTGTATTGGAAACTGTCCTAGAAACCTCACATAAAGGAAAAAATAAAAATAAAAACAGATGTCGCTGATATTTTCCCCCCAACATGCTTAACGGATTACACATTTTAAATATTTAATACTGAGTAGTTGACGGCAGGCTCAAGTCAAGTCTCTGTCCGAGTTGGAATATTATCCATCTTTCTCCATCTATCCCATAATGACACCACGTATTAGCATTCTTCCTGAGAGCATTAAAAGTCCATCATTCGTTAGGGAGAGCCAAGCTTCGCAGAAAATAGACCTGGCTGAATCCACTACTCTCTGCCATAAAATGACAACACTATGTGTGTATACTTGCATTAAAAACTTAAACGAGAATGTGTGCCTGTCATGAACACACCACAGCAGTGCTAATTTCCTTTATGCTCCATAAATTCCACTTTGGATTTGCTATACAAGCAGGCCACCAGATAATTACTCACTGTGGGAGCCAAAACCACCTTGTTACCTACCATATGCAAGTAGTAAAGCTACCTTTCATTGCGGTTACAAGGAACATTTAATTTACAGTCTGATTTGTGTACATGTTTTATTCCAAAGCTTAGGCATTATCTAATAAGCCTACTTCCTATACACTTTTGTAGGAGTAACTGTATATTTAATTCATTGTACTACACTTTTACCCTAGTTCTGCAGGTCATAGTTTATAGGACTGAGTTTATTCTGCGACGAGACACTGGGAGGTCTAAGGAGAGGTGTCCTTCCTAACAAGTACTAATGATGCGGTTCTGATTGCTACAACAACAGAAACTAATACCCCCGTTCACATTACCAGACTTGAAAAAGCTGGCTTAAGAACCAGAGTGTAGAGCTGGGGAATTTGGAGGGGCTGTGAAAAAAGGACCATTCAGATTAACTGAAAAAGCCAGCTTTTTTGTAAAAAACAAAGCAGTGTCTGCACTGTTCACATTGAACCCTGCTTTTTGCTTCCAGCAGACATCATTACTCAGAAAATGTGCTGTAATTGGCTGTGTTTGTTTGTTTATATGAGGGGAGGGAGAGACAGGCAGTATGGTGCTGGAAACAGCCGACTGTGTGAGCCAATCAGCGCTGCACAAACAAAAATGGGAGAGGAAAGCCGGCTTTGTATTGTTCACACTGACTGAAAAAGCTGGATAGGGGGGCCAAACCCCTTTTAAAAAGCAGCCTCTGAACAACAGCTTTCAGTAGACGTCTTTTTGTAAATTAAGCGTTTACACTGAGTTTAGGAGCCGGCTTTTCCATCAAAAAACAGTTAATTTGAGGTAATGTGAACGGGGTATAATTCAGCAATGATCAAGATGACACTACACTAAATTCTCCCCTCTGGAGGAGTGGCTATCGGTGTGGTACTTCATTGCACTGTAACTTGCTAACATACTACACCCCTATATATATACCACTAAGAGTGACTGCAGAAATACAAATAGAAGTAAAATTAATAAACCAAACAAGAAGCTAAAGAAATCTTTAAACACAAAATATTTTTATGTTAAAAATACATGCACAGATTCTAACGTTGAGGTGGTATACGTCTACTATGCCATATTGGCAGTACCCTGCCCACAAGTTAGCTTTTCCTTCCAGATATGGTGCAGTGGGAGCAGTAAAGCGTAGGACTGAAACATACAACGGTTGCTTAGAACAGTAATCCCTTTTCCCCAGGTCTCTGCATGACGCAGGTTCATGTCTAACACTTTGCAATTCAAAAGTAAAGTCAGCAGATACAAAGACTTCAAAACAAAGCAGGACTGGTGGGCCACTTGTCATGCATTTCTTACTATTCAACAGGAAAAGGAACATCATTCTTCTAACTACATTAGTTGTATTTACTACATACTCTGGTCAGTACCTTTAGACTAACATACATATATTACAAGTCTTCAAGAAATATTCTACTACCATTCAGTAGATCCACTAGTTAATTTGTGTTATAGCAAAACCTCTATTTTAACATGTCTAGATAAGTACAAATCGGAACAAAGACCTGGTTTTACATCTAAATGTTTTTCCAGTTACAAATAAATTTATCTACAAATCAGTCGCTACATGCAGAAAAGAATCCTCATTAAAATTTATGTATGAAAAAAAAATTTTTGTATGTTTACTAGATTAAATGAAAATGTAAATTAAAGCAACATAATACTATTGAACGAACTAGTACAAAACGACAGTCTCTTCCTGCTTTATCTACACATTTATCATCTTGTGCAGATGCTTTCAAAATGTTACTGAGTTATAATCTGCAATGTGAGGTTGACCCAGCTGCAAACAGCTGTATGTGTGGGTGTTATCTGAGGGAAAACAAGATTAGCGAATCAGACAGGAAAAATCCAAAACAAAAAAAGCGTGCTCCCCAAGGAATCAACAAACTAGATGAACTTTGGAATTCGCTCGACATGTTGACTCACTTGTTATGGACAAGCATTTGGTCAAAGAAAACCAGGCTATTAGTGAGGTGTGTTTGACATGTATCTAAATATACTGTGATGCTTCATCATGTAAAACGTAAATGAAGTGAATGCAATGCATACATGAATCTTAAACATGAGGTAACATTATTTGTGGTACTCAGCAAAGTTACATTACAGTAAACACACTAAAAATAAAACCTTTTAAATCTACACCACATTACTTTATGTGCATATAATGCTCAGTTAACATTTACAACATTAAAAGCTCAATATAAAAAAAAAAAAACGTGGCGTTACTGTTACAGTTAAAAGCTATAGGAACACACTTAAGAGAATGGAGCAGAATAGGTCAATTTGACTACGCACAAAAAAAAAATTATCAGTTACCTATTGGTTGCTTTGCTATACTTTTTACTGCAACTAAAGAATGCAGAGCCAAACCCTGTATTCTTATCTTGCACCAAAATTAAAAGTCAACATATATGAAGAGTTTGTTGCATCATCATCACTGCGTAAAAAATGGCAAACATTAAATCAGAAGTGTATAACAAGAAACAAATANTCAAAGGACCAAGTAAACAAGTCAGCACATATAGTATATGATTCAACTGTGTGTGAATCCCTATACTCAAAACTGTTTCTTTTTTTTACATCTTTTTAGTATAGTACAATACAAAGAAGTAAGAGACAGGAAAAACAGCATGACCAGCTTTTTGCCATCTTTTCGGACATTTGAATCTTCCCCATTGTCTTTTTCATGAAGGGACACATTATAATAAATATGTCTTTTTAAAATAATCTACAATCTATTAAATTATCACCTATTAACTTTTTAGTCTTTTTTATTCACTTATTTATTTCTTAGGATGACAATTCAAGTTGTCTTTAAAGTACATACAGCCTCTGCTCACCAAATTCAAATGGCGATAAACAGTGATATTGCAGTGTAAGGGAAAAACAATTAAATATGTAAATATCATAATAACATAATAATAATAATTGCTTTACAGGACCTGATTCAGAGCTGCATGTTTTTTTTTTTTTATAAAACATGCAGCTCTGAATTGAGCGCAGGTGAGACGGACACGCAATGTGTTAGTCTCCCCTGCAGTCTAGAAATGCAAGCACATTGGCTTCGGCTTCTGTAGCAGGAGCCTGTGCGCTGTGAATGCTGCCCAGCGCAGGCATAGCATTAAAGCCAGCAAAAAAATACTATTGTCGGATTTTATAGATGGACTTCATAGTAAAATATTTTGTTAATGCTGGCAGCCAGGTAATAGTATTTTGCCGGCTTTTAAACTATGTCTGCGCTGGGCAGCATTTACTGTGCAGTGTTTTTAGGTTTTTTTTTTTACATTTTTAAGAAAAAATGGTCTAAAAAAAATAAAAATAAAAAATGATTATGAAAAAGTATTTTATTTTATTATTATTTTTACAACAAACAAGCATTGAGTTTTAGAAGCAGGAAACTGTCTAAAGGACAAATACCTGCTTCAGAGCCTCACCGACATGGTGTAAGTTCCGTGTCAATTAGCAGGGCTAATCCCTGCAAAAAAGGATATTTAAATGAGAGAAGGGGCGAGGAACGCATTGGTACCAACATCATTGGCAAAAGCAAAGATTATACAAACAAGAAGATGGAACTTGAACGAGAATCCTGGTCAGATTTAAAATAGGTGGAAGGTGGAACGGGATGGAGAAAAAAAGTATTATAGAAAAAATTATTGTAAAACTGACAGGTTAGGATATCATGGGATATCATATGCTTGTGTGAAAATTAGTTTTTTGGGGGGTCTTTACTCCTGTTAGGATGATTAAAAGAATATATATGTCCTGTTGGTTACTGAGATAATGCTGTTTATATGCAAGACTAGAGCTTTATAATACTCAATTCAATCCACAGGAACATTATGGTTGGATCCAAACTTACGGTGCAGCAACAGTTCACACAGTAAAGCTGGGCATCCATTGTAAGGATCATCGCTGCCAGCTGGAGGGGGCCGATAATCAGGACATATTCCCTGGGAAAATGTCCTGATTTATTGCCTCCACTCACTGGAGACATGATCAGGACTGAGGAGGGAGGGCCTGCAGAGATTGATTGGCTGCAAAAGCCTCCTGTGTATCTATGCACTTACTGGCTAGCCAAATGGACTAGCAGGAGAAGCAGCAGAGAGGAAGAGCCCGGTCAGCTGGAGAGGGGGACCTGGACTCCAAATCAGGTAAGTGCTTCATATGGGACAAATGTGGGTGTGGGTACAGGGTCATGCCCAGACACTGCACAGTATTGTCCTCTCTGGGAAGAGATCAATCCAGAATTCCAAAAGATCAGATTATCATCCCAGAACCTGATATTTTGGAATTTTATCTGAGCCACACACTAAAAAGACTATTATGCCAATTCACGATAATCTGTGAATTGACACAATAATCATTCTGGTGGATGGGCAGCTTTAGAAAATAGTAAGTAGAGTACAGCATAGTCCAGTGGGAAAATGGAGTTCAAGAACAGTTTAAGAATAAATAAAGATAAAAATGAAGTACAAAGCAATGAAAGAAAGAAGGAAGAAAGTAAAGAAGTGTATGGAAAAAGCCAGAGATAGTTTCAAGACAAACAGAAGGGGGAGAATGGGACCAGGTAGAGGCAGGTGACAGGAGTATGGATGGCACTACTCATGCAAGTTAACGGTAAGCGCAAGACGTGAACAGTGCAGAAAACATTGGGATGAGGAGGGAGAGAATAGAAAGATTAGGCAGAGGGGTTTTGAGGGAGCGTTTGAAGGCTTGATAGGGCGATAGATAGCCCAATAGAATAGAAAAGCCAAATACAACAAAGTGAACAAATATCTAGGTTGGAAAAACATTGAAAAAAGGAAGAGATGCCATGTTGATGATGCCTGTAATAATATTCATTTGCAATATACTTATTTTTACTGACACGGGTCGCTTTAAATGGTCAACACTTCCACAGCAATTTAATTTGTAGACATAAAAAAAAAAAAAAACTGCCAAGATTAAATCAATTTACATGACCTGTCATTGTTTTATAGTTATTACCCAAAGCATATTCAACGAGCAGGTTTCACGGTCTTCCACTGTGGAACAAATCTAATTTAAAAATAACTAATATTATCCCCCCATATTAATGCTTTGTGGAAAGAATCCATTAAGTTATCTTTCAAACTTTACCCAAGGTTTTAAAATAAGAACAGCTGGAGACAGCTACAACAGAATGACCTCTGGCATAAAACACAGGACCTCTTTAAACTAAATATAGAATATTATTGTGCTATTCTGCAGTTTAACTCAGATAGTCACCCAAGGAAACAACTTTTAGGACTGATGAAGAATCAATTTGCATAAGTTACCAACATACTCAAGTTTGGATACAGTTTGAATCCTTCCATGATCTTCTTAGCTCGCTCATTACTAGACATGTTGGTGGGTGTCCTTGTCTGGATTCCGTATCAAACGTAGGTGAACTTGTTTTGAACGGGTTTATGTCCAGGCAGTAGACAGAGGCTACTCAAATCATAGAGGTAAATCCACTTCAGATAATGGAAACACCACAATAACGGAGATGGAAAAATAAAGTCAATCAGCAGTTCATACACAACAATTGTGGGTCTTTGTACAAACTATGTGTGGGGGCAATGCTTGGTTATTATAATACAGTAATGAAGAGAAGGCATTCAATTTTGTTGGTAGCTTATAAAGCAACTTACTGATTGTAAGAGTTAAGATTGTTTGTGACTGATAAGATCCAAGGCAAGTAACAATGTAATAACAGGTTTAAAATGCAAAAACCACATAGGTGAAATAGTAGCTGAACCTGTGAAGATACAGTCCTTCCAAGTGATGTTTAGAGCATCTCTTGTGGGTAGACACAGCTAAGAAAGGTAATGGGAAGGGCACCCCTCCAGGAAAAGATATAGCTCAGGTAGATGATCGAAGGGGCACCTTAGTGGGGTTAATACAGATCAGGGAGGTGATGTAGAGGGCACCTCTGTGGGGTAGATACAGATCAGGTAGATGATAGAGGGGGCACTTCTGTGGGGTAGATACAGATCATGTAG
>JABWIB010011445.1:0-14707 GCA_016617825.1 Platyplectrum ornatum | reverse complement strand
AAATGAATGTCAGTGTTTGCATGCAGGGAGAACACTTTATTTTTGCATGTTGCACACAGACACTGACCAGCGTTACTGTTACACTGTTATTACACTTGGGCTGGAAACATCATCTATCACCTGTAATACTGATTGCAATTAATTCAATTTACCCCCCTGCAATTCAACATGGTTGAAAAAGCTTACGATTGGAACAATTTGTCTTATAGTTTATGGCCAGCTAAAGACTTGACAGTGGGGTCTGTAGAAAATAAGATATCGGGGTAAAAGGTCCTTATTTTCTGTGTGTTGTCACTTTTTTGTGGATGTAAATATTCTGCTTTGTTATGGTGTAACTTAACTTCTTATCATGTGCCTGTTATATACTCGCAGAAGAACTCAGATCAGTATGTATATGTTTATTCTGTAGAATAGACCTTTTGTGTTACTAATGTTTTTGGATGTCAATGAAATAAAATTTCTTCTTTTAAAATATTATTCGCTATCGCAGTACAGAGTAAGGAAATGACCTCCAGCCACACACCCTGCAACCTCATCCAAACGTGACCCTCTAATAAGTTGAGGTTATTGGGGTTTTCATGTGTTATTAATTGTGAGAATTAGATAAAGGTTTGGCACATCAGGAATGATTTTGACATTATTGATTTTAATGAGGATTTAAATAAAGACATAAATTGAATAGACAGGCGTCTAGTTGTTTCNTGTTACACTAGTGTAGTGGTGATGTATTTATTATTGCAATCTTGTTACATTAGACTTTTGTGGTATCATTACATGCCTATTAGTGAGTTCTCTCCCAGCAGCAGAAAATGTATCACAGAGGTGATCTACAAAGTATGGAAGTGTTCAGATTATCCCTGACAGCCATCCCCTAGTGACTTGATGTACTTGCTTGATATGATGAAAACGGGTTGTACCTGAAAATGATGACAACTGTCTGGTTTTTGCTATGAAACCGATTTGCTATGAAACTGATAGATTTGATTATTATTTTTTCAAATAGCAATATTTCCCCAAAATTGTAAGGTTTTTTTTCCTGATAGTGGGATATATTTTATTTGATCTTTCTACCCCTGTACTTGAGGGAGCCGCTTAAGTCCAAGTTCAGCCCCAATCGAGGTGGTGAGAAGCGGTGATGTATCTTCATGAAAATTCTTTTAGGGATTGGGAAGTGAACTGAGACATGAATATGGGCACAATGAAAATAGTCTTATTGCGCTAAGATTTCCACATGTGGCAAAAGGCTAGTAATATAATATTCCTTCCAGTAGGTGGTAAGATTGGGAGAGTTTCATCTCTGACGCAGATGAATTTTGGCCATCCTTTATTCCAGATACTAGACTACTGTATTCTTGTGAAAGACTCTCAATCAAATATGAATGATTATGAGGTTTATTTCTTTTGAGATTACAGATCTTTGTTAATGGATTTAGAAAGGAGTTTTTAAACTATTTTTACATTATAAAAGCCACTTTGAATGTTTATTCAGTGTCAGTGTATTTCATTACTCTTATCATTAGCAATACTTTCCTCTCCATTAAAATTAATGTATTTCCTTTCTAAGCATGTGAATAACAGTGTGTTTGTATTAATTACTCATCATACTTATATCAAGTAGACAAACAAAAATAAAAACAGACCGAGATAGAGTTTCTTCAATGCCTGGGTGCCTAGTACAGGGACTGGGAAAAATTCTGTTTACCATGAAATAATTGAACATGAATTCTGCAACGTTTTTTAAAAGACACTCAACTGATACTCTGAAATTTACCCCCTTTACAGTCAATAATTCTGCTGAGCTGTGACCTNTAGATGACATTAACCATGGAATTGTTTCAGTGGTGTTACCCTAAACGACACTTCTGCAGATCAAGATGACCAGAGTTTTTCCTATACTTGGTGCTATTATTCATCAGATCCCACCACTATTTTACATGGGATCCTAGGTTTATCTTACAGCCTCCGAGGAACACTGCTAGTAGAGAGTTGGGTGCAATAAGAAATTGAAAGGTGAAAAACATTAGATATTGTGGATTTTGGCTACTTCTTTGTGATTGATCACCCTGCTGTATATTATATAATTTAGTCTTTTTGTTTTGAAACCACTTAGTAAGTTAAACATTGTGCTANTGAGGATCCTCATTGCCTTTTATGTTTGGTATTAAGTATTTTCATCATCAGGCAGTGAAAAAGCTGATGGTCATATAAACTCAATACATAACATAAAAGTATGAAAGTATTTGTAGGTTGCATATATAGGTAATGTTAATGTTACTATTTTGTATTAATTAGTAAAATGCTGCGTGTATTTTTAGGTATCAATGTTTTATGCTAGTTGTGAGCATATGCTATGTTCAGATTGGCAGCCTGCAGAAAACACCGGCAATCTGTGTGCGCACAGGCCTGTTCACACTGCACAATGTTGCCCCGGGCTTTCCTGGGTCCACACTTGCATAGGTACCCTGGGATCCCATTTTTCATGGCAACATCTTCTTTTTAGTCGAGTCTAAGACCCGGCTAGAGAAAGACGGGTTTACCGCATGAAAAAAGCTGGGGCCATCATGAAGCCCGATGTTTTCATGTAAGCCCTGACTTTTCCAAGGCAGTCTGAACATGGTTTTACATGATTGTACAGTATGTCCTTTAACTATTCAATTTGTNAAACTCCATTTAGGTGTGTCTGACATGATGTTTAATTGTGTATATGTGAGCTACAAAATGAATAGAATTGCCTAAATTATTCTTATCATTCTTCTAGTGATTTGTCTAAGTCATGGAAAGCTGCATCTGGTTACCATTTATTCTTAAATGTGGATGACAGATGCATTTGGATGTTTAATGTAAATTTAATTCAGTCACTTATTCAGAAAGTTTGGTCAGAGCCTATTAATCCGTACTTTCAGTCACTGATACTTAGGAGAACTTATTGTATTAATGACCCTTTTATAAACCAATGAGCCGGGCAAAAGTTGTACTCATTTAGATTCCTGATAAGTGAACAATTATTAATATGTAGCTCATTAAACATGTATTACTGAAATATTTTTTTCAGATTTTAAAGTTTTTTTTATGTTTATAGCTTCATATTGGAAAACACTAGTGGAAATGTGCTTAATTACAGTTTATCTTGGGATCATGGACATACTGTAGCACACAATTACTTCTTTGGCCCCGTCCAGGGTCCACAGGACTGTTGAGATGTNTCCAAGAGAATCCTATTATAAACCTATATAATAATGAGCTACAACCCCTCAACTGTTCTCATTTCAGAGGGACAGTCCACTTTTGGGTAACTGTCCCACCCGCCAACCCACTTGGTCCTGATAAATGGGCAAACTGTCTGGTAGGCATTGAGTTTTTTTTATTTCAATATAAGTTAAATGTTACCCTGATTGCCGCAGCAAAAGAGGCTGAGCTTGGGCAGAGCCAGGGCTGTACTTATTTGTCCCATTTTCGGTCCCCTAAATGGGATNTATGCAAAGCAGCATGGTAATGTGGCCCATACGATACCAGCCTAATTACAGGGAAACNTTAATTGAATGTAACATGTATTTGTAAAAACAGGAGCGTTTGGTTTATGTTTAACATAAGAGATTTTGTTTCTGGAATCTCTTGTCGGTTTCTGCACAGCTCATCTATAAAATATTTTTACTTGAGATTCACANAAGTAAACTTTATCTGTTGTAGCAAATAAAAGAAGGTATTGTCAAGCATTGCATTGCTACTTCTATAGTATTCAGAATTTACAGAGGTGGTACAGATGTGCTTTGATAAGTCTAAAATATATACAACACTAGTCAAANTAATACACTGAGTGTATAAGACTTCATTCTCAGTGCTGAGGGTAATTCTGACATAATGTATGTGGGACCATTGCTGCCGCTGATGAACACATTAAGACCAGGCTGTTATTAATGGCTAGCATAGGAACACATAACATAAAGGGATATTCCATTGTGTTCTCAGCTGAGAATTATTATTATGGAATATTACAACAGTAGACATGTCTATGAGGCATTTTAAGTTTTAGGCTACCTCTACGGCATGTCTACACACTACATTTCAATATCGCCCCTCATAAAGCCTGCCACAGAGAGCTGGATGCTGCTTATTAATGGAAATTATTGTATTACAAACAATTGTTACTTAATTAGGAGAAATGCAAAAACAAACACTATGAGGACATCTTAAAAAAAACAAAAAAAAAAAACCCTCACTGTAATGATGGTCGCATGACCATAGGGGCATAAACACCCAAAACACAATGTCTATGGCAGGGTTGCAGTTAAACTTTAGCTGAATGTGAAATGAATCTCATTTCTGATGACGTGGCTATAGCTGAAGAAGACATGGATAGAAATCTATGTGCATGCATTTGGAAGCATCATTAACGTTCAGTTTTAAGAGGCACACTTCAAGGACCAATACAGCAATCAAGGACCATATTATGTTCAAAGAACACATCTTAAACTCAAGGTGAATTGTCCTTTCAGAAGCCACTTGACTTGGCGTAGGGATGTTTGTAATACATGCGGAGCTGTGTTTTTTCTACAAGGACATCATTTTGAATGACTATATGACATGCTGTTAGTGTTCATGTCTCCTTCCACATGTACAGAATTACAAGATTGCTTATATGTGGACAATTTTTAGCAATTTAGCTATAAGAATTTTCCCCGTTTTGCTTTATTATTTAGTTGTACTGAATGTCCAGGTTGTTATGAGAAATCTCTGGTAAATATAAAACATTTCCTACCTGCACTTTATCCATCATGTCTGTATTGTGCAATGGTTATGTATGTATTCTGTGTATTCTTTTCAGCCTATTCTATTTGTACCTTCAGAGTTCAGTCACAAACTATTTCTAATGGTACAGATACGGTATATAAGGGAGATGCTGGAAACAGTGATCAGAAGTGATATGTTTGTTATTGTGACTTTCTCATTGTCTTATCGTGAACACAATAAGTTTTTCCGAAACTTGTTTTTCAGACAAACAATTTCAAATTTTATAACTATTAGTCATTTTTTGGTTCTATTGTTTTGCTTTCAATATTAACTTACCTCAACTCCTCCATTGTCAGATTTGCCCCCTCCATATATAAGCCAATACAGTATGTGCCATAATGAGGCAACAGATTTGAAGTTTGTGAAGTCACATTATCCTAAAATGCAGTCATAGATAAAACAATACAATCCAAACATATACCATTCATTCTTAACTAACCTCCTATATTTAGAAATCTTAGAAGAAATGTGTTAATATATGTTTAATCATATGTTTCCTAGCATTCCTTGCCAGCATTATCCTTATAAATCTAAACAAAATGATTCCAACTCTTAAATGACCTATCGCATCTAATAACATAGCATGATTTGTAATTCTGTTTCATGCCGTGACACACACTTGCTTATTTATGAGTAGAATGCACTGAGCTACATTACAGTACACACATAACTAATAACTAATTAGTGGGTGTCAAGAGCTTAACAAAAAAATTGTCTATAAATATGTAAGCTTGAGGTTGTTAGTATAGATAGGATAAATGGGGACACAGAGAGACAAGCTGTCAATGTGAAGTAAATAAAACCCTTTGAGATACAGTTTCAAGCTTTTTTACAAGCCAAAGGCAGCATATTTTAAATGATGTAGTCTGATTTCTTCCTTCTCTCATTCATCTGTTTTCTATATCTCCCCACCACTAATAAGGGTGAGCTGGTGATGTTTGTCTTTCCAGCAATTGTATCTGTCTTCCATTAGCCGAAGTCTAAAGTTTGAATTTCTACATCTCCACATATGTCACGACAGTATTCCCATGCCGCAGGTCATATCTGCTTTTCATTTTCCACAGGTGTTTGCGTTTCAGCTATCGCATGTCTTTTGTGTTGGCTAGGAAATGAAATGACACACTTAAAGCTTCAAAACCAATCATTATCTAGCGCTTCTGAAAGTATGGGTGTATGTGCGGATTATCAGCCACTACAACTCAGTCATATATATATATATATATATATATATATATATATACAAAATTTATTTTGGCTAACTTTTTTCTGTAGCCTTTCTACACTTGGCTGCTAGGAGGATCCTTATTTTAAACAATGAGAGTCCCAATGTTAAGTCACATATGACATGTTTTTAAATTAAGAGCTAACTCCCTCTAAAGACACCCCTAGGCCTCCAAATAGCTCCTGAAGGCCCGCACTTGCTGTCCGCTACTGGTCACACATTAGCTTCCAAACACAGTTATACATTAGGTTCAATTGAATTTCTTGTGTTATAGGCACGTGCTGGTGTATATGTGTGTGTGTGTGTATTTATATATGTGTGTATATATATATATATATATATATATTATTGTCAGGAGATTGTTGTGGAGATTACTAGTTCATGATCCATTTCTAGTAAACAGTTGGTTACACTGAGAAACAACATGCTTTTCTTCATAGGGAAATAAACTCTGTCATTAGATGGAAGCCCTTATACTGTGCTTCCATCTGTACCCACACAGCGTCTATTTGAAATGATTAGCCGTTCTACTTAGCTTGGCTAGTTGAGAATTCTGCCATGTTATGTACAACAATTCCTTGAAGACACCTGTGATACGATTGTAATATCTGCTTAGAGGTCAATTGTATGATTAAATCTGGCCATACACTATAAGATAAATTGTTCCAATCGAAACATTTTTTCAAGAGTGGGCAAAACCATGTTGAATTGCAGGGGAGGCAAATTGAATTAATTNNAATCAGTATTACAGGTGAGAGATGATGTTTCCAGCNCAAGTNTAATAACAGTGTAACAGTAACGCTGGTCAGTATCTGTGTGCAACATGCAACAATAAAGTATTTTCCCTGCATGCAAACACTGACATTCATTTTACCTCCCCCTGCAATTCAACATGGTTTTACCCACTCTTGAAAAAATCTTTTGATTGGAACAATTTATCTTATAGTGTATGGCCAACTTATTAGTTCCGGATAGGATGTTCACTCGCATCCAAAATCATGTTTAACCTATTTGCAAATGAATGAAATGCAGCTCTTGTTTAGCCTATGCATATGATGAAGTGGAATCACTCCAAGCCATAGGTTTACCATCATAGAAATTGGGAATCCCTTGGTTTTAGGTAATCAGCATACGTTTTAAGATACTTTTATTTTTATTTGAGCTTATCGGACATTGCAGCCTTTTTGTATGTATCTATGTACGTTGTAATTCCCTTATGGCGTGACATATCATCGCTAATGCTTTTTCACCTGGACCAGATAAACATTTTTTGTGCCCAGGTGTGTGTATTTTGTGTCAGTATGAGGAAGTGTCACAAATCACTTCCCAGATAACCATGTAATGCTATGTGGTTTTGTATCCATCTTACCTACAGGAAATTCAATTAGGAACTGCTAGAAGGGACACCGATCAGCCTGCTTCTCCGCAGCTTGCATTGCCGTTATGCTGTCATATACAAGACCATTGTTAGCCACATAATAACTCTTGTGGGATAAGGAAAGACATGTTGAAACATACAATTACTCTATAAAAGGTTTCTTTGAAAGAATAGTTAATGGAAGCATGTTTGTATTTGCTTCTCGGTGCTTCTGGTTTCCATGGTGATATGTGTAACCCCGTGAGTGCATGGTAAGGATACGTCTGCACCCGGTCTAATATGAATGAAGACCTCCAGTACTGACACTGTCTTTCACAAGATAGATTATGGAGGGGGGTTTTGTAATATTATTTGTTTGATGTATAATGAAATCTAAAATGAATCATTGAAGCAGTTTTTCTGTATTTATTGCCTTGCCCTTTAAAGAGCAATTACCATTATATTTAAGTAGCTGGATCAGATTTATCATTGATAGACATCTAAATAATGTCATAGGATTTATATCTCTCTTCTTTTTTTTGAACTACAAGTCATTAAAAGTCATATTCATATTTCATCTTAACACAATAACTATTTGTTTATTTTTATATAACTACCACTGTAGACTATTCTCTTTTCTATTTTCAATATGATGCACAAAAGATATATAATGCACAGAAATGGTGGATACTATGAGGCAGTGATTTAATGTAAAACCCTGATTAGTACTATTAAAGTATACTTTAAATCCGTTCCAATGATTTACCAGTTACTACTGGTATCACCACCTCTTACAAACACATCAAAACTCACATCTTCAAACTGGCCTACCCCACCTCCACCCTCTCCTCCCCACCCTAATGTCTTCTGTACTGTCCTCCCCTCCCTTAGCATTAAAGCTCTCCACCCTCCTGTTATCTACTCCCTCCTGTGTTTATCCAGTGTAATACGTTATACACAACTCGTTATTATGCTTTATTCATGCTATGTATGTATTACATGATTGTTACTGTATGCTATGGTATTACACCCCTATGCTGTATATGATTTCATGTCTGTTATTGTATTCTATTCCAGTACACTGTACCCCATGCTATGTATGTACTTTCACTATTATTATTAACGTTAATAAAAATAAGAGGTGTAGGACAGATGGCTGTTCAGTGTCCAAACATAATCCTGTATTGTGCCTCTTGTATAAGTAGCAACAAAATAATATATTGCGTCAAATAGGTTTACTGTAGCATACAATCCAAAAAGTTATAATAAATAATCAGTACAGGTCCTGCTATAGTGATCGCATTCTGCAGGTATGTACGGTGAGTAACAGAGGGAGGAATCTTCCGGGCCAGCGCTGAACGTGTCATTCATAGTATAAGTTGTGAAACACTTTTTGACGGTACAGGGCGCTATAGACCGGGTCTGTNCCGACTAAATAGGTATAGTTGGAGGATATGCTGTATTGTGTGATTTGCTATTGTGTGGTTACTATTATCTGTGCACCATACAATATAGCACATAACCAAAACAAATGCAAATACTCAGGATTGCCCTGGATAAAAATGTTCCTCTTCAGCTTCACATTCTCCCTGTTAATAATTGAAATTCCTAGTTTACATGTCAGTGTCACAGTGATTTATAGACTTAAAGATGCAGCTTCCTTAATGTGTAGTCACATAACTATCAATAATTTACATTCTCAGTCCACACGGCTTTCTCATGATAGCAGTTTACAGTACACTCCTACTGTATATATATAACCAATGAAAAATTAAGGGATTAAGACTTGAGTGGAATTGAAGATTTTCATAGTGCCACTCTATGAAACCAAAATGCAATATCAATATATTCGCAGTCTGTAAGGGTCTGGTAGCTTCTAATTGTAATATTGTGTCTGAACCATATACACCAGTGGTTCCCAAACTGTGTGCCGTGGCTCCCTGGGGTGCCGCGACGCTCTCATTGGGGTGCCGTGGAATGTTTTTTCTGATATGGTGCAACATTGCTAGTGTTACTTAAGCTGGCCATACACCAGAAAGATAATCTTTCCAATCAACAGATAAATGACCCTCACAGCAGAAATCTGTTACATGTTTACTCACAAAACATGCATTTAATGAGTGCACATNTAACAGATTTCTGCTGTGAGGGTCATTTATCTGTTGATTGGAAAGATTATCTTTCTGGTGTATGGCCAGCTTTAGAAACACAATTTTACGTCTTTTCTAGGATTTGATGTCAACCTGAAGTATTTCTGTTTTTACCTAAATAGTTATTACATAATTTTGACTTAAAAACATAAAAAAAATGCCTTGAAATATTTTAGAGACCCTAAGGGTGCCTCAACAGCGAAAGTTTGGGAACCTCTGATATACACAGCTGTGCAAAAGTTTGGAGACACCGTAAAAACTCTTATTTATCAAATGAGTTGCAAAATGAATAGAAAATATAGTCAAGACAGCATTAGAAATAATGATTTTTATTTTCATTTTTTTTATCCTTCAAGCTTTGTTTTCATCAATGAATGCTCCATTTGCATCAATAACATCAATTTCACGCCACGCTTCCTAGAGTACCTCCAACAACTTGGATTGGTTTGGTGGCCACTTCTTGTGAACCATACCGTCAAGCTGCTCCCACAACATCTTGATGGGGTTCAGTTCTGGTGACTCTTCTGGTCATTACTCCATTAAGTGTTTCAGTTCAGTTTTCAGTAGAATTTTCTCGCATGATTTGCCTTCTTTTGAAAAACAAGAATAGACTTTCAAGTTTCACATGAACGTTCTCTTTTTCTGACCATTTTGAGAGTATAATCGAACACACAAATGTGATACTCCAGATACTCAACTAGCTCAAAGGTTTATGGCTTATGTAAGAAGCAAGCCCGTTTTTAGCTTTGCTAACATAATTGCACTAGGATTTTCTAACCATCCATTAGTCTTCTAGCACAATGTACCATTAGAACACCAGAGTGATGGTGGTTGGAAATTTGCCTCTGTACACCTATGTAAATATTCCATTCAAAACTACGTTCGTAGCTAGTCATTTACCACCACATTTAAACTGCTTTTTCTTTCTTGAGTAACCCCAAACATTTTAACAATAGTCTACGTTGTGTTAAAATAGAGAGAGTGTTTATAAGAAAGGAGAATTCCATGTTTGGTATTTCTAGGTACTTCAGGGCCTAAATTTACTAAGCAGTGAAATTGCAGGGAGATTCAACAGTGGGGACGCTGCCCATAGCAACCAATCAGATTTGAGCTCTGTTTCATTTTACATACTGGTGAACTGGAGCTTGAATCTCATTGGTTGCTATGGGCAATTTTTCAATCTCCCTGCCCAGGTGTTGTCAAGCTTTAAAAATGCTTTAACTGAGTAGACAAGGTTGATAGGTCATTTTATATGCAATTTTTATCTTTTCAAGAGGTTGCTATAACTACTTCGACATTCAGAACCCTTTTCTTTGTCATGATCCCTGCACTACACTTATATTTCTTTTACCTTTCACTTACCTGCAGTCAATGGTATTCAGTCTCTATTGTAAGCAATAATTCTATTTAAGGTCCAGCTCTGCTGGATTTTCTCCTCACTTCAATGTCAGGGCAACAGGTTTCCATCGCCTGCTGACAAGTGTCCTTGCGATTGCTCATGTTTTCTGACCGTGTTTACTGCTCATGTTATACTCCTTAGTTCCAGTCCTGCTTTTCCCAATTTCACCGGTGATCATTCAATCCTTTCTGCAGTTGTCCTAGTTACTGCTGCTGTACATTACCAGTCTACACGATCTATGCTTTTTGTGACCTGTCACACTCTCTTGTTTCAAGGTGCGACCAGATGGCCACAACTTGCTGCTTGCATGCTGTCCAATCCCTTCCACACGATAAGGTGCTTTGGTGAACACCAAGCCTGGAGTTAGACTCGCGCATCTGGTCTGGCACTGTTGTAGCGTTTGATGAATAACAGGATTACTGTTCCTCAGTCTTCTTTAGCCCATACTTGAAATTTTATACTGGAGGTATCTATAATAAGCCAGAATGTATAGAGAATTACAGACAATTAACATTTCGGTTAAAATGATATTTTGCCTATTTATATAGCTATGATTTTCTTTCCCATGGTATTTTTGTGGTAGAAAAAAAATACAAGATTTAAAATGCTACTTGACTTGTTTTTAACATTCCCTAGGTAAGGCTCTATTATTTGTTGGGGGGAAAAATGCTATTGGAAAATATTTACAGTAGATGTAGATAGTGATGAAAGTTCTGTGAGTAGCAAGGGTATCATATAATACTTTCATGCATGACCAGGAGAAAGATTTTCCTAAAATAAAACTCTTGCCAGTAAGCATATTTCTCAGAATAAATGTTTGAACATAATATGTAATTGGCAGGGAAACAAGCACGCTTGATGCTAATAGTAACTAATCATTAGAACATCTACCGTGTAGTATCTGTTTAAAGCGTTGCCAATTTATGATTATTGTAAGCTAATTCAGACTGCTTTACCAAGTATTTACCTGATGTTCATTATTCATTAGGAAGTGAGATGTATGAAGCCAAACACTACCTGCTTGGGAAGTAGGATTTCTCTCCCAGAGCATACAATGACTTAAGCAGAGTACACACTAACATTCTTTTATATCCCGATCAGCTGCACAATGCTTNTGTACGCACCATGGATCGTAAACACTACCCATAAACCTTTGCTGCAGTTACATGCTCAGCCATAAAAAGGCACTAAGCAGAATATGAGTCCTTGCACTGAAGATTGTGTCAGTACACTAAAGCTTTCTCCAGATATCGTGACATTGATTGCTTATCCTATAAAATGAGGCGCCCCTGCAGCAGTGACATGACTCTTCATGTGTTGTCAATCTACTCGGCCCAGCATAGTAACATGTAGTTTGACAAGACCAGGAGAGCTGCACTTTACTTACCTCTGGACTGGACCCATATTTCTAAAAAAGGGGGTGTTTTCTGATTGTACCACTGTTGTCGCAATGTCTAGTGATTTAAAACATTGCTGAACAAGCACATGGGAAGAAGGACTCTTTCCATTAAAGAATATAGGTGTGCTAAGCACTCTCTTCCCTATTCAGAATTTCATATTTGTCCACATTGATGAAATGATGACAGATTAAAGTCATGGGCCTAAATTTACTAAGCGGTGAGATTGCAGTGAGATTGAAAAGTGGGGATGTTGCCCATAGCAACCGATTAGATTCGAGTTCACGTTCTCCAATGTGTAAAATAAAATTGAGAGCTTGAATCTGATTGGTTGCTATGGGCAACATCTCCACTTCCAATCTCACTCCAATCTCACTGCAATCTCACCACTTAGTAAATATACCCCATGGTTACATTATATACATGCAGGGTTGGATTCATTCCATGCCCTGCATCTTGTGTTGAGGGAGTGCTGTCAAAGGTCTCTCCAGGCCCTGTGTCATCTGCATTCCCTGCTCCACTGTAGTTATGCAACTCGATTTCAATTCATTGAAATTCTTTTCCCTGTTTCTCCNCTTTATCCCTGTTTCTTAATTCAATATTAGTGTATTGTTGTTATACCTTCGGCCTTTGTTTTTGTAAATACCATATTTGGTCCAACTTTTCAACAACTCAGAAGCTTTAAGGCACAGTAGAATGTTATATTTCATATTCACCGGTTACTGATGTGGATTTAGAACAATTAAGTCAGTGTAGATCAGGCTTGTCCAACCTGCGGCCCTCCAGCAAACTACAAGTCCCAGCATGCTTTGTCAGGAATAAACTGTCTAAGCAGTTAAAGCATGATGGGAATTGTAGTTTTGCAACACCTGGAGGGCCGCAGGTTGTACAAGCCTGGTGTAGATAATGAATGAAATATATTGCAACATCCGTAAACTTTACCTATCATACGGGAATTTGCTGCTTTCATCTAAGTTAATGGAACCATGGTCTGAGAAAAGGTGCTTAAGGCCTGTTAATGGCAGGTTCCATATGTTAGCTCCTATTTTGGTTTAGCTATGATAAGTACTGCTCACTGGNATGCTCTGTCAGCAAAGTATTAGTGGAGTGTAGGTTTTTTTTTTTTCGTCCTCATCACGGAAAGGTGCCAAATTTATATATACATTCTTTGCCCCCCAGTGAAAAATGTTGTGACACCCGTGCAGATGTGTAACGGCCACATAAGATATTACCCATTTATTTCCTGGTATACAGTGAGCAATGTTCTTTTGTACAAAACTTAGACAGTCTGCAAGTCAAAATGTTTGATTCAAAACACATTTAAGATGTATTGATTCTGTTGATGAATAAATAGCACAAAAATATCTTGGCAACTCTGCAATTGATTTGGTTCATTGGTTATTTAAAACCCTTTTAGGTTTTGTAATAAATAAAATATTGCTCTATTTTATAGTTTGATTGCAATGTGAAAGCAAGGGATCTTAAAATATGCTCCCTCCTTCTTGTCTACTGTGTAGTTTGTGTCTGGTTTCTTATAACTTGNAGAAAGTTTCTCCAAAGTGTTGCCGTGTTCTGTTTTCCCGTGTTCATTACTGTTTTGTCACTTTTACTTTATGGAGGGAAAACTATCCATGAGTTTTAAAAATGAACTGGACGTTTCCCAAATTCCCTGGGATTAAATTGGCCAATTGTTAAGCAGTCTGTCGTGCTGGCTTTGAATTAATGTCACTTCCCTCATGCCCTCTACTGATGTCATACTCTGGCTCTGATGGTTTCCATTTTGGTACATTCTGTGAAGCTGCCGTGAAGGTTTTCAACATGAAACAAAAGATTGAAAACCTACAGCATATAGGCCTTATGCTGTTTGTCATCTTTATTTTAAAATCTAGAAATTTCTATATATATATATATATATATATATATATATAAAATATATATTACTGTTTTAATGTCCAGTTAAGAAAGTATCATGTATTAATAATCTTTTTATTGTTCAAGGGTCACAAGGACATACAGTAAGATGCTGTGTGCATACTTTTACAGGTAATAACAAGACTATAGGCAGATAGTAAATTGAGTTTAGTAATCAGTAAGCCCAAGGGAGAAGGTGACATTTTCCCAGTGGCTATGATTCCAGTAATATTGGAGGGTCATTAACCTGAATTCTCAGAAGATACCACGTGGTCGGACTGAAGCTTTGGAATATGTTACTTACATGACCATAACCTGTCCAATAGTGATTCAAACCAGTTCTTTCTAAAAATATNAAACCGTTCTCATAGACAATAAATGGTATCTGATCCATTCCTAAATAGCGTTGAAGAATTTAATAACAGCGCCATTTAATAATATAGCGCCAGCAGGTTACGTAGCGATTTACAATTTCAACATTCA
>JABWIB010011444.1:6665-19756 GCA_016617825.1 Platyplectrum ornatum | reverse complement strand
TGCTGACAATTGCACCCGGAAGTGAGCGACCGTGTCCTGTTCCCCTGGAAACGACAGCAGCCCGGGATTGTGGAACGCGGCTGCTGCTGACAATTTCTTTATATTTTTTATTTAATACCGTAAATTTTTGTATTTTTTTNATAAATTTTTTTATTATTTATTTCATTTTTTTGTAACATCAATTTTTTTTTCGTCAATCATGGCTCTATGATGCTGATGAATCTCATGTTTCACCTAACTACCCTGGTTCAGTATGAATGGTGTTGACCAAGGTAGTTTGTGAATTACCAGCGTAATTCAGGAGTGAACAAAGTTAGTGACAAGGGTAATTCAGAGCCCCAGCAAACTACCCTGGTAGTAAAAAACTGAATTAGATAGATAGACAGACAGATAGCTACAGTAATACAGAGCAGCTGCTAGAAAGCAACACAAAAATATCCAAAGCCCTCTTGCTACTAATCAGTGACTAACTATACTATAGTCTATAGTTTTAAATTAAATGGTAGAAACAATAGTTACACACATATGATAAAATACCACTTACAAGGCTTTTATGGTCCCAACTCTAAAACTGTCTAGTCCCTCCTTGGCTCATATATTATGTATTTTTAGATTGAGATTAACTCTCACCTTGAGAGACTCCTAATAACGTCTCCCAAAAATTGCTTCTCTAGCACAACGCCTCCTCTCAGACAGATTCCAAACCAAGATACACAAAATGAGTTGCTCTCAATTTAAAAACTTAATATATGACCCAAGGAAGGATTCTGACAGAGTGGTGATGTCAATTCAAAAACACATAGTATATAATAAGTAAGGACGTCTCAGAGTGGGGACCACCACAGCAGAAAAGCCTTGTAAGTGGCTGGTGGATTATCTTATATTTGAAAATGTGTGTAACTAATGTTTCTGGCGTTTTATTTTAACACTAGAATAGCTAGAATAGTTAGTTAGAAATCTGCTGGTTTATTTACATCAGGAACGGGTCCTAAAGTTCTAAACACAATTTATTGCATTAAATAATGCATTTTATAATCTCCAGTGCTGTCTTTTTGTAAAATGGAGTCATAAATAAAGTGAATACAATAGTTTGCATCTTTCAAGTCATATTGGTAAAAAAAATCTGTTCTTGTGAATTCTTAATCTTTTCATCAAAGTCACTTAAACAATACTAAAGGAGATACCGTTTGTGGTTTCTCTGAAATATATTTACAGAATGATAAAAAGAAAACAGTTAAACAATAATGCAAACATAAGGATCAAATGTTATATTATATATAATTTTGCTCAACTCCCTGGGTGGCACCTGCGTACCAATAAGCATGGGACTACTTAAAGATTGCCTATACAGAGGGTAACGCAATTACTGCTCTGTTGTACAGAATGGGGTGCGTTTAGATGGAATTTGGGTATGAAATTTTGTGCCAAATAAATTCAAATATAAAACCCAGTCTCTATTCTATAAAGCTCTCAGCTGCTGGTAAAGTTTCCATAAAAGGGCAAAGTCTCATACACTCTAATCTTCCAAACACTGACAGCTGTCTGGCTATGTCGCGCAATGATTGAGGCCCATCCTCCATCTGCTGACCTCCATGCTTTGGGGCCCAATTTGTATTTTTCTATTTAGTTCCCGAAAGAAGCTACATGTTTATTTGACAATCCTGTTGCTTTTCAGTTCTAGAAAACAAGCTACAATGCTTTTGTCTGCCTAATTTACAAAAATAGAATGCTGTTTAATCTACTGCAGTGAAACGCTACTCCTCTACAACCAGCAATTTTCTCTGATAAAAATATACATATGTTTAGGGAACTTCTTTAAATAGCATAGAGAAAATAATGTGTGGTTAAATGTATTTCCACTTTATTGCAGGAATATGTAACACAAAAACTCAGAAAACATGCAATTCTGGTGCAAGATATGTGTATGTGTAGGATAATTGTCAATAGGCATTCAACAACAAGGTTGCTCTGCTGATANAAGAATAAGTGACCTGGCACTACAATTTCCCACAAGCCCTGGATACAATATTCTTCCGACAGCAGTACTGTCAGTGTGTTCATATGGCAAGGGAAATTTACCATCTATTAACTCCAATCCACTATATCCCATCCAACACTTCTGTCTAATATTTGGACGCTGCCATCCACTAGGAGTTTGACCCACAGTTATAAATGCTGTGATATGATATTAAATTAACTCTTAGTCCATCATGCTGCATTGCCTATATAATAGTGTCCATTAATTGATGAATCTAATTAAGGGTGTAATCCCATCTCCATTCTATTTTATATGTGCTATACATCTGCATAATTAATACAACAGGAAACTTTACCTTAATTTGCTGACAGGTTCTGTGTGTTTTACAGATGATTTTTATACTGTTTTATACTGTATATTTACACTGTTTATGACATTCATCTGAATTCTGTAAAGAAAACCTTTTTATGCTCTGTGTTTCTTTGTATATGCAGTTATAATGTAATTTTTAATAAACTATGTATTTATTAAGGATTGGGCTTGTAATTTCACTATATATATTCACTATATTTCACTTCTATAACAATTTCATTACTAATGAGATTTGATGCAAACTTTGGACTGGATGCAGACTATTTGTTTAAGTACTCTGTGCAAGCATTCTGCGCATGTGTCCATTATGATCAATCCTGTATTCCAAGCTGTGATGCTTTACAACAATGCTTTACAACATGGCGAAACAATACACCATGTGAAGAGAGTGTTTATATGGTGAACACTGGGTTTAAATCACACTGTAAGGTCTTGGATAAGCTCCTATGCACAATCTTTCTTTCCGCAGACGTGCAGAAAAGTTAGCGTAGAATCTAGGGTTTGGAAGTGTCGAGTGTTGACTTTTAGACCGCATAATTGTAGTCTACAATGGACAAGCTCCACTCACNTAATTTAGGGAGAACTGGACTTCTACATGGTGCTTATTTTTTCCTAGTTTTAATCCATGTCTATAAAATTGACATTTTATTACAGTATAACAATGATACCATTGTAAAGTCTGTTTAAGTAAGTAACTATGTAATTGTAAGACAAAAAGAGAAAGTTGCACAGATTGTGAATGATAGGAGAGATCTAGTTTTATGTATCTGACAAAACCCTGCCTATTAAATTACATAAGTAGAGGCTTATTCTTAAAACCCTCTCTAATCCCCTTCTAATTTGTACTACACACCTCAGGCAGCTGACATTCTCTTAGTGATGCTGCCGGGGTAAATGGCCCAGAGAGGAAACTTGATAGTACACTTTTTTAAACTTATTTAAGAAGTAATGCAATTACAAATTTTCAAAGGTGACTGGCATGTGATTCAATACTTTGTCAGATGGCAATAAAAAGTATAGATTTACATTCTTGTGGAAACAAATGGCATTAATCAAAACATGCACCTGCTTCTATCAAAAGGGTTCATCTAGTTGTGCACTTAAATGTCAGGTAAACAGTGTTATGCTGCTGTATTGCCCTGTGACTCTGCAAAACGTCTGATGTAAAGATATGAAACCTTTGGGAGAACACACCCAGTTGGCTATAATCAGAAGCACAATAAAGACATCATGTTAAAGAATGCTGATAAAGATGTTTACTCTTAAAGTGATAGACATATGTAATTGTAAATATGTCTATGAATGTTTGTATTTCCTAAGAAAAAAATGTTTGTCTGAGAGCATGATCACTATTTTATAATACTATTATAATAATACTATATTTTATTGTTAGGAATATAGGGTTGTGATTGTGACACTGGAATATTGGGTTTTAAATGATACATAGGTCTATTTCCATGAACATGACTCCATAAGGGCCCCTATCTTTAAGACATTTTGCCACTACTCCACCCCTTAAATATATGAAAACTTCTCTTCCATGAGTGTCAAAACCAACAACCTTACCTTCTCTCTCTTTACACCATTTCTTTATCCTAGAGGTGTATCTATTTATAGTAGTATCATCCTTAGATGTGTATCTACTTATAGTAGTATAGTCCTTAGAGGTGTATCTACTTATAGTTTCGCCCTTAAAGGTGTATCTAATTATAGTAGTATTGTCCTTAGAGGTGTATATACTTATAGTAGTATCATCCTTAGAGGTGTATCTACTTATAGTAGTATCATCCTTAGAGGTGTATCTACTTATAGTAGTACCGTCCTTAGAGGTGTATCTAGTTATAGTATCGCCCTTAAAGGTGTATCTACTTATAGTATCGCCCTTAAAGGTGTATCTACTTATAGTAGTATAGTCCTTAGAGGTGTATCTAGTTATAGTATCGCCCTTAAAGGTGTATCTACTTATAGTAGTATAGTCCTTAGAGGTGTATCTACTTATAGTATCGCCCTTAAAGGTGTATCTACTTATAGTATCGCCCTTAAAGGTGTATCTACTTATAGTAGTATAGTCCTTAGAGGTGTATCTAGTTATAGTATCGCCCTTAAAGGTGTATCTACTTATAGTAGTATAGTCCTTAGAGGTGTATCTACTTATAGTATCGCCCTTAAAGGTGTATCTACTTATAGTAGTATCGTCCTTAGAGGTGTATCTACTTATAGTATCGCCCTTAAAGGTGTATCTACTTATAGTAGTATTGTCCTTAGAGATGTATCTACTTATACTATCGTTCTTAGAGGTGAATCTACTTATAGTATTGTCCTTAGAGATGCATCTACTTATAGTAGATTGATCAGCAATGTTGGCTAGTGTCCCTTAGTCTCCCTTACGCCATATTCCTCTGTTCGTCACATAGAAATATTGCACCTCGATATAACACAGCTGTGTATTCCTTTCTACATCTGCAACAAACTCAGAACTTGGTTGGTTTCTAGCTGCATAGCAGCTGAGATCTCAGAGGTGACCCTTAAACCAGACTCCATGCTGCTCTTTGTTTGCTGTTTCAGTGACATGAATTACACTGTGGCTTTACCCCAAATGAATGAATATGGGGCCACCCCAATTCCATACCCACCAAAAAGAAGAAAGATAGGCATGTATTGAATAAAAAGGAACATTTACATTTAAAAAATATAAATTCCTTATTGTGCTACTCAGAACAATTCTGTGATCTGCTTTTAAATATGAAATAAGACGATGAACAAAGAAAAAAATGGACTGCTTTAAAAGCTGCTCAAATCCATTTGATATCTGAACATATTTGTACTTGATATCAGTTAAACACATTCAACACAAATAAATCTCAACACTCTAACAAAGAAAGTTAATATGTACCCAAGAAGAAATACAACATATAAGTTACTGCTAAGGAGCTAAGCAGCAAGCTTCATGAATTGGGATTATTGCAGTGTCAACATAACAGGACACCATCAGGCCGATTCAATCCCGCGCGAAGATGGGAAAAAACGTGAAGTGCGCTTTTTCCCGTCTATTACGGGACTGAAAGCTCGCATTTTTTTGTACGCACCTCTATGAGGTGCGAACGAAAAATCACGAGATTTCCTGCCTTACGCAAATAGCGTAAGGGGGAAAACATCGCGCGAAGCAACATTGAATCGGCCCCTATGTGATAACTTTTTTTTGTATGTAGAAATATTATTAGTCTTGTTTTAATGTTTTTCTGCATATGATAATAATATTACTTAATTAGCTGTACTAGGGAAGTGCCATGGATACAAAAGAGAAATGGACCCTACTACTCCAATAGGTAGAGAAAAAGCAGAGGGTGGCCCCAGTGTTCTTAAATACCTAGGGATAGTAACAAGATTTGTATCAGAGTGGTCAACGGTGTTAAACACAGCAGAGAAGATCCAGGAGAACTTAAACAGAGCAGTGATAGTTAAACTGGCCATTCACAGGAACGACTTTGTACTCGTGGAATATCGGCACCGACAAACGCGGTGGCCATAGGGAAATAAAGAAAACCCTTAAAAAAAATAGAAAAAATNTATAAAAATATACTTACTGTACAGGTGTTTTCAGTGGGCACATGACCGGGGCCTTGCTCCTTCTCCCTATGTGTCGGTGTCTCTGTCTTGCACGGAGAGGACGCTGTATATGCAGTGCCCAGCGAAGACATCTGTAGAGTAAGTATTTTTATTAATTTTTTTTTTCACAGGGTTTTTCTTTAATATTTTTGAATGTCGTTTATTTGCTTTGTTGCGGTTGGGTTTTTTTTTATGTGGCCATACACAGACGTTTTTCTCCCAAAACCCATGAATATTGGTTTTGGGTAATAATCGGCACGTGAATTGCCACCTTTAGAGTTAGCAGTGATGAAATCAATGACCAACCAATGCCGGTTTAGTGAAGTGTTGGGAACAAAAACCTGACTGAAGAGGATCCAGAAGACTGAGTGATGAAAGAAAGTATGTCAGATGTAGGCATGTCTCTCAAGCAGCTATGTGGTACAAGGAAGGTGGAAAATGGAATGATGATGTAAAGAAGAGTTGTGATCAGAGTTTTGTTGTTTAGGATTCAGTTTAATTAATGCATACTTGAATAAAGATGAAAATATACAAGTAAACAGAGAGAGCTTGTAGATTTCAGTTACGGTTGAAGATATCAAGTGACTTCTAAGGGTACAAGGTCAAGGGGACAGTACAGTACAGTAAGAAAATTGCACATCCTTCCCCTTCTAATAGTCCAACCCTCTCCATTTCCTGCAGCCTAACCCTAACCCTTCCATTTCAATAGGCCTAACCTTAACTTTCCCCTTTCTGTATATTTAAAACTAACCTCCACAGTCAGTCCCTGTGGCTCAACTACAGACATTTTCATTTGTTTGTATTGGAGACAGGTAATTTATTGACATGGGACATGTAGACATACTTACCTATTCCAAGGATAAATAATATGGGGTATTTGTACATCTTAGCTGTCAATGGTATCCCTGTCAGGACCGCATCCTGTGCAGAGTGCTGATATAGGTTAAAAAGTCATAAAAAGATATGCACAAACATCCTTCTGCTTTGTGGGAAAGATGTTTATGATTTCATGTGTCGTGAATGTACCATAGCATGCCCACTGGTTAGCTGAAGCAACTTGACCAAGGGCAGCACCTAGTGTTTTGTGAAGGATAGATACTGCCATATCAGGAGAGTGGGAGTTAGGAATCGGAGACAGTGTTTGTTGGACAGATTGAGCAAGTTGGTTGATATTAACATTGAAGCAGGACTAGTGGGACAAAGTTTGCAGGTGATAATGGGAGAAGGTGACAGGACTTAGCAAGATCAGAGATTGAGTATAGTTTATTATGATCAATGCAATTGCTATACTTATGAGTAGCAAAATCATTCTCCTGGGAGGCCAAGAAATGAGGTTAGAGAGATGAATTATTGTTAATGGGAATACTAACATGATCAGCTATGCCTGCTATTTATATGTTTCTATGTTGTTTACTTATTGCTTTGTTCTCCTGTCATCTCTTTCAGGCCTCTCTCTTTCACTGCTGCACAGAATGGAAAATAACTAAATGCGCGGGGGTGTGTGTGTGTGTGTGTGTGGGGGGGGGAGTGTCGTGATGTGATGACCACATTATGGGGTATATTTACTAAGCGGCAAGATTGCAGTGAGATTGGAAAGTGGAGATGTTGCCTATAGCAACCAATCAGATTCAACATCCCCACTTTCCAATCTCACTGCAATCTCACTGCTTAATATATATACCCCTATATGTTTGATATGGTTATGTTCCCCCCACACAACCTACAGATGAATATGGATGGTATGGACACAATACCTGTCCCTAACCCGTACTACTATCAAACAGCATCAGACACAGATCACCGGCCATAATGATATTATATGACAGCCAGCACCTGTGTCTGTAGCTAGTGGTGAGTAATAGCAGTGGAATCACATACATCCCCCAGTCCATGAACCTGTTCGTTAACTCAGAAATTCCTGTCCATGGGAAATATGTATGTTACATATAGAAATGTAGAAAGGGAGAGCTAGAGGAAATTTGTGTAATGATTTTTTATATTTCATTTTATTCTCCATTGTCCTAAATAAATAGATTCTTTTGTTAGAATATCTTAATTCCTCAATAGGAGTAACTTTTGGCTTATTTTTAAATGTTCATTTCACCTTATAATAATACTATTATGTGCAATGTCACATTTGCTAAAATGTTTCATGGGCCTCCTACACACAATTATCAGTTACGCACTCTGACTACATACAACAAACAAATCAATCTTTATCTTAGTGGTTTGCTACAAAGCTTTATAATATGACTGAAATGAGGCACTGCAACAGATATGAAACTGTAGTGGAAGGTTTAATGACGATTATGTACAAAGCGTAAAAATACTAGTAATATATACCTGATGGTTCATATGATACATCACAGTGAAGCAACTTCATGTTGTACATTAATTAAAGACTAGTGGGTTCATATTATATTTCATTTACACATAAGCACAGGAGAAGGAACATCAATAGCTCCACTGTACCTCTATGCATCCGACATAAATAGAAGTATCCAGACTTCTGGGGAAGGTACAGGAAACTTAGGGTTGTGATTGCCTAGTGTAACTACCATCAGGGCTGGCAACAGAAATCTTGGGGCCCAGGTACACCCTGGTAGTGATAACACTAGTAACAGGGCTCCCTGAAGCTTGGGGCCTGTCACAGCTGTCCCCCTTGTCCCCCCCTGTCGCCAGCCCTGACTACCATACAAATGAGTGAACATGCCACCCATATGGATTTATGAATGAAGCAGGGATACATCATTGGACCTACGCTACTGCTGTGGCTATATATATATATATATATATATATATATATATATATATATATATATAATTTATTTATTTATTTATTAAGAAAAATTCAGAATGTGTAATGCTGCTGATGTTAGAATTACAATAATCTATCAAACAGTCAGCATTACGACCACTGCATATAGGCAAGCTAATTTCAGAGTGCAACTGTTAGATATTACATCCAATTCCAGAACTGAACCTGCAGAGGTTTATTTGACTCTAGTTAAACTAGTTATAAATAAAGACTTTAGTAAGTCTTATAATACATAAATCAACATAAATCAACACACAGACACGAATAAACAGTTATTTGTACATTTGCTGAACTAAGCTTTAAAAGAGTTTGTTTTTCTAAACGTTTATAAGTATTGTATTACTGTGCACACAACTAAGGCATAAATGTGACATGGTAAAAGTAACCATAGAACTGTTTATGCCCCAGAACCAAAACTGCTTTCTTTCTATTCAGGAAGCTATGTTCAGTGCTGTGTCGAGAATACGAAACAATATATTTACACAAGAGTGATCAAAGCCACAAACATATTACTGTAAAACGATATAATGCTATTTACTGTATACCTGGCAGCTGGAGGGTGAAGTAACTTTTCCAGCACACATATAGTCAATCATGGCATGAACAATAAAGGGGATTCAGCTGATGATTGGCAGTATAGTACACTGTGTAGGTCAGTGCCTTTCCAGTGACTAAGAATGATACATTAAAAAGGGCAGATGAACATGACAGGGTTTTAACCACAGCTAATGGAATAAATGCACAAAGGGAAGACAGATGGATACAACCCACTTAAATCCCACTTAAAACACCACATTTCATTTTCATTTACATAACAATCATATATAAGTAGAGAAAGAAACTGCTCTGAATTTCTATTTGATGAACCTCTAAGTATATATTGCACATAGGCACAAACACTACTAATAACATCGTTTCATGTGTAACAGCTGGAATAGGAAACTCTGACTGCATTCGCCGCGACTGACACAGTTTGCCTTTTATACAGTCTAGAAGACAGGCCTGCAAGATGGAGACTGATACTTCTGTCATAATACAGTAGGTAGTAAGGAGGATCAAAGATCTATTCAATAATATATTTTTCCAAGTAATACTGTAATATTTGTGATAGAAACGTACACAACATCTTTATCAGAGAATATAAAGTTTGCGTTATGCAATACAATGCAAGTATAAATTTACTAGTAGAAATGTTAGAACATATATATATATATATATATATATATATATATATATATATATATATAAATACACACACCACACACATGCATACAAATACAGTATTTTCGTGTATTTGTATATTCAGGTTTCAGCAATTATAACTATTTTTGTTGTTTTCTTGCAATATTTAGTGTTGACAAAATAAAGGCATTCACGTTCCTTTTGCTGTTGGGTTGGTGGTTTATGAAAATTGTCTTTTATTGTACATTTCAAAATTCAAATACAATTAGATGAAAATATTTAATATAATATAATATAATTTAATATAAATAAAAAATACTGTTATTATTAGACATATAAAATTAGCAAACAATTCCATTGAACAGCAAGTACTCCCAGGCATAGAGGATATTAATAGTGAGTCATATAGAACTAAATACTGTATTGGGATTTTATGCATGCACTTTCTATTGGTGCAACGTTTTCTGATATATTCATTACAATTTCCTTGCCATGCTTAAACTAATTGAGCAAATAATGCAATAAATTACAGGTCATGAATGCAAATTTAAAATAAATGGATTGAAATGGATATTTGGATATTTCAGCAACTTTGGATTGAGCATACAAATAAAATCTTCCATATAATGTAATGATTTATAAGGGGAAATGTGCTGTCAGCTAACCATAAACAGACACTACAATTAAGTTGCACAAAAAAACCCCCCACAATCTATACAAGTAGATGAATTACTGTACTCTTAGAAAGCAGCTCAGATATCTATATATTTTGAAGTATAGGGCCAAACGTATGTATAAAAATACTTAAACTGTTTTGTGTATATTCCTTTATAGCAGAAAATAATTTGTCTGTTAACGGCTGATTCAATTCTCTTCACCCTAATACAAACAGCGTTAGGGAGAAAATTCGTCTTCTTTACATCGTGGCCCTTAGAGCTGCGTTATAAAAAGACGGCCGTGTTCTGTACCGTAATAGATGGGAAAAAGCAAACGACCAGCTTTGCTGCCAATTGAATCAGCCCCTTAATATTCAAAATTTCTTATATTGGACACCATGTTATAAAGGCCAGAAATCATACAACTCACTAATATGGTTTAAGCTTAGATTAAAGTGTACATAATCTGTAAATTTAGTAAGCAGGTAGATTGAAAAGTGGGGACGTTGCCCATAGCAACCAATCAGATTCAAGCACTCAGTTTTATTTTCATTTTACATACTGGAGAATCTGAGCTTGAATCTGATTTGTTGCTATGGGCAACATCCCCACTTTTCAATCTCCCTGCTTAGTAAATTTAGGCTCTGGTGTCTGATCCAGTTTTGAAGGATTTTCTTAAAGCTCTAAAGCAATATTTTGACTTATTAAGTTGAAAAAGGTTACACTCCACAACAGAGGAATATGGATGCACACAGCCCAGATATAAGCTAAGCATCTTTATAAAACAGGCCTGTGAATAAATGAAATAATCAGGTACAAAGCTGCCATTTCAGCAATGTTGTCCTTAAGGGCTTATATGGACTAGAGAGAACAATTCCAGCTAAATAATACACAAGTTTTTAAAAGTGTTCTGTAACCTAATAAAAGCAATGTTCCTATGACAAGTTTCTTTTATTTATATTTCAATATTCAGATTTAAATATACTGGTAAATGTAGCTTTTATTTAAGCGATGGTACATTAAACTAATGAGACTTGCAAAAGACTAAGCAGTCAATTTGTTAATGTATATCTCCCCCCAGAGGCAGCTCACAATAACTAAAGTAGCATTACAATGACATAATCCCTAACGCAAGCAAGTATTAAGTGAATTGCACCATCAATGTTTTAAATATAAATAAATATAATTTTCTGTAAACTTGTCAGTTGTTTAAAGTCTGCATACTTTAGATTTATCTGTTCAGAATTGTGAACCCGTAAACACTCAGCATTTCATTGGAAAGGTCAGGGGAAACCAAATAGATTTGTGTATGTCTTTTAAGTTAAAGTTCATGTAACCAGGTTGGAAGGAAGTGTAACTTACATCTTATCTATACAAAAGTGAGAAAAAACCCTCCATGTCTAACAAAGTAACAAAATCAATTCATCCATCAATTCAGTTTCTAAGACTCATGTGTCAACAGGGAACATTAATGAGGGTTTATCTTTATGCAGTTTTATTTGTTGACTGGGGGTGGGGGGATTACCTGCATCTCAAACCATTTTAATATCAAAAGTAGTACTAGAGAGGCTGGCAACTTATAGCTTGGGGGGCAAACTTCTCATAGGAATAAACTGTAACTTACTCATAGGTAGTGCACTGTCTTCCTACAAGCTTCAGTGTAGTGTAATGGCTATCAGCACTCTAGACATCCTCCAATCAGGGTACTGACAGCCATTCACTGAATAGATGGTTTGTAGGTAGGAGAGAATGGCTATCAGCAATATGACTGATGGATAGACCCAGAGATCCACCAATCAGCATGGTGACAGGCTCTTACTGTCTGGCTGCCAGGTAAGAAGCAGGTTCACACTGCTGCTCGGCCACTCTGTGTGTAATCCACAATCAGAGCGACAAAATATTTGTCTACATCTCAGCTGGCCACAAAAGCCCACAGCCTGTGGCCCCAAAAAAGCTTCAAGTGCAACGGCCTGGGGGGCACATGTCCCCTTGCCCCCTGATCATATCACATGATAATGAATCTGGTGAGCGCATTGAATTTTTATACAATCCTAGTCCCTAGGATGCCGCAACACTCTCATTTTGGTGCCGTTAAATGTTTTTTTTGCTAGTGTTACTTGGAAGCGCAATTTTCCTTCTTGTATAGGAGCAGCACAAGATTTGATATCAACCTAAAGTATTTCTGTCTTTACACTATTTTGACTCAAAAACTTATTGTGAATACATAGGTCTTATGATAGATCTTATGTTCAATAGTAGGACTCTGTATGGTCTTCCATGTTTTTCCACTGCCATGTTTTTAATGTCTTTTTTAACATCAATAATTTTTATTGTGAAAAGAAACAGGGGGGTACAGAAAGAAAAAAGGGGGAGGGGAATCAAACATTTGGCAACTCACAACAAAGCAATTTACAAGGCAAAGGCACAATAAACATAGGGGGGAATTCACTAACTGACGAATTTAAGAATTCGTCAGTGG